>CM019217.1:1540342-1552977 GCA_009741485.1 Malurus cyaneus samueli | reverse complement strand
TCCCATTACAAGGAGAACTCGGTGTTGCCTCAGGCTTTTCTTTTGTTGGCTGCTGAGGTCACCTGCGCTGTCCTGATTCTCTCTGCTCAGGAGAAATTCCCTCTCCCATAAACCTTCCCTTCTCACTCTTCCCATAAACTTCCAAATGGTCCCACTGACAGGCTGGAAAATGAGGAAAACACACACAATTCAATATTTTGAGGTGCCTTCCAAATTTTATCAGGAAGGATCTAGAGCTTTTCTTCTCGGTGTGCTCATGGCTAAGTGAACACATTAAAATACCTTTTTGATCAGCCGGAAAAGCAGTTTGGGGCTGATCAGATCCCAAATCCACTAAGCCACAGGGGATGTTTTTATAGCTGTCAGCGAATTTTGGCTAAGAATTTAAGACTGCCAGTAGAAAATCCAGGCATCTCTCAAGAGTGTAATTGAACAGAGTGAAGGGAATTCACAGTTAGAATTGCTGTAAAACATTTATTTTGACACTTAGAAATGGTGGGTTTTTGCAGATTTACCTCTCAGTGAGGTTATAAAGCATTTGCCAGTGTTGCCTCAAATTCTGAAGAAGTTTTTTTACCCTGTATAATGTTCTTGGTAAATTTGCTTGAAGGTCATAGCAGAGTTATGGAGAACTGGATGCTAATTTTTTTTTTCAATTTTTCATCCCTCTAAGAACACTGGATTTTTTTTTAGGGTAATGACAAGGGGATGATATGATGCGTCTTCTTTGGAATTTTTTTTTTCAACACTGTTCATTCATGAGCTTACACACTGTGTAAGGGGCTAGGAAATCATGCAAATGTTTTCCTATAAGAGACTTCCAGTTACTCCTACATTTAATTCTAAATGTTCTCAGAAAGTTGAATGCAGGACAATATCCTAATATGTTCTATTACTACAGAAGTAACTGGATTTTTGCTGGCACTTCCAGCCCTTCCCAGCACCCTTTCCGTCTGCTCTGGATATAAATCTGCTTAAACTGCAGGATTTAAGTGGCAGATCATTTCCTTTTTACTGTTTCTTTACAAATCATTACAGGGGAGCTTTGATCCATTTTTGTGGCTTCTAGGTTTCCCAAAAATCATTATGAAAGCAAGAAGATGATCATGCAATGAGGAAAAGAATGAGAATGCACATGAAAGTGTATTTAAATCCAGAGCTCTGGTAAAGTGGTTGTCCTGTCAACAACTTCCAGACCTGGAAAATCTCAATATTAAGAGCATAGAAATTACAGGAATATCCTGGCTTGCTGTGGTCTGTTTTCCAGGAACGTAGGCAGCTGTAGGTGTGCTCTTGTTCACAAATACATCAAACAGCTTTCTTACACCAGCACTTAAGTTTCCTAACTTTAAAAATAAACCTTTATTAAGGCTGTTTTGTTGTATTCCTAGCAGGTTGTATGGGTGTTTTATTTCAAGGGTTTCAAAATACTGTTAGTCCTTATCAGATCCTTTTACAGTGCGGCTGCACAGCTCCAACACTGTGATTTGTAGATTATAAATTACATAAACTGGAGTTCACACAGGTGCAGAAGCTGCATTCTGGTTTCCCTGAAAGGGAGGGTGAGCAGGGGCACGGTGAGCAGCGAGAGGAGCTGGCAGCTGCCTTAGTGCATCCTTGGTCTCCCTCTTCTGGCTCAGCTGGAAGGAGCTGCTCCATCCAGGACGTGCTGCAGCTCAGCATCCCCCTCCTGCCAGGTGCTGAAGGGGACATTTGGGAAGAGAGCGGGTCAAAAAGTTTTTTTCCAGCACAGAGAGCAGAGCAGTGGGCGTTTTCAGTCAAGCCCTCCCACCCGTCCCTTTTTCTGTGCATCAACTAAAAACTTTGAGAAAACCAAAATTTTCTCTTTGCTACACACACGGAGTTGGGGGAAGGGATGATGGAAACATGAGTGGGGAAATATATTCAGGCTGTGACTCAGGATGTTCTGTTACTGCAGAGCTCTGGCTGACTCCCACGTTTTTTCTGCTGGCCGGTATTTAAGGGTTTAGAAATTCTAACAGTCACTAACTTAAAAAATATCATTAAAATACCCACAAATGGGTTTTTGGTGCATTTTTATACTTGTGCAAGTTTTGTTTCAGTAGGAGCAGGGCAGTGACTGTCCCCTGTGGTGGATGTTGCTGAGGTACCTCAAGTGCTGGGGTCAATTTTGGGCCCCTCAGGACAAGATATTGAGAGGCTGGAGCGTGTCCAGAGAAGGAAACGCTGCTGGAAAAGGGGCTGGAGCACCAGGAGGTGATGGGAGAGCCTGGAGAAAAAGCGGATCAGGAGGGACCTTCTGGCTCTGCACAGCCACTTGAAAGGAGGGTGTAGCCAGGTGGGTGTTGGTCTCTTTCCCCAAGTAATAAATGACAAGAGGAAACCACCCTAAGCTGTGCCAAAGGAGCTTTAGGTTGGATATCAGGAAATATTTCTTCATGGAATGGGTTGTCTACCCTGGCACAGCTGCCCAGGGCACTGGTGGAGTCCGCATCCCTGAAGTAATTTAAAAGCTGTTGGGATGTGGCAGTTGGGGGCAGGGGTTAGTGATGCTAACTAATTATTAATGCTAGCTAGTTAGGGCTTTGGCAGCGCTGGGATAAGGGTTGGACTCGGTGATTTTAGAGGCCTTTTCCAACCTAAATGATTCCATGAGTCTCTAGGTCATCCTGTCAGCAAAACCAGGTGGGAATTGGAATTTCTTCCAGAGAGATTTTAATATGAAAAGCACATTTTGTATTTTTTCTCTTTATCTTTGTGTTTCTGAACCTTTCTGCCACAAACTGGTCTCTCTTTCTTTCTTAAAAAAAAAAAAAAAGTGGATGTTACAGCTCTTAACATCTAACTCGAAAAATTCAAAATCAGGCTTCTGTAATTCATAATACCAACGTTTTTGTGTGTTTTGGAGCTGGGCATTAAACTGTGAGTAACAGCATCACCCTTTCGAACTGACTTCCTTTTGCCCACACCTGGCTTGCATATGTGTCACAATGACATGTGACATTTAGAAGGGAGTTTGACAAAAGAAAATTAAAAAATGGGTGTTGGATGGAAGCGTCAGCTCTGAGACACAGGAAGAGACCTCTGGGGAAATGATTTGCCTGTATTCTGAAATTACTGTCTCTAAAATATAGGAAATTATAACCCACTTTTGGCTGTGTCTGGTCCTCTTTCTGTAAAAACTGACATATTTGGGACTTTTAAACAAAAATCTTGTGCAAGAAATCTCTATATAATAACAATATCAGAAAAGCTGGGCTTGTTGTTGCTTTTGATTTTTCTTCATTGTGTGTGTCATCACTGATGATTTATGTGTGAAATTGGAACAGGAATTCTGAAGTTTAGAAAAGAGCTGGTTCTGATTATGTTGGAGTTTAATTGCCCATCTTTGTTTTCTGTCCTTGCCCCAATATTTCCTTTGGAGAAGAATGATCTTGATAGGAGCTGCATCTCAGCTCGACACTTGTTCAGCCAGTCAAATTTTTTAATGGCATGATTGGGTTTTAATAATAATAATGGTGGTAATAATGATGACAAATAAGAGAAAATAACTACTCTTTATCTTATTAAGATTCTAAAGATGAGAGTGCCATCTTAAACCTGAAAAGGTGCAAGGCACCAGCTCCTACAAGCTCCGTTGCACATTGGTACCTAAATATTGTGACTTGCCCTGCTCTTACCTCTTTCATCTGGACAAAGGGATTTCTCTTTGCAGCCCAGATTAAAGTTGACAATATTATAAATTAGAAAATCAGAGGAGGGAAAAAAGAACTGTAGCAAGATTGGAAATAACTCCCACTTAGAGAAGGGGAAAGTTGGCTTTAATACAAGAACTCTGTAAGCTGAGGATTTAGGAGCACAGGGATGTAAATTCTGTGTAAATTTGTAGAAGCAGATTTCAGAGTGGTTGTACCAGTGGGCCAATTTGAGGATGTCCAGCCACCAAAGTTTGATGTGGCACAGTTTGGGTGCTGTTCCTTGGAGTAACACCAAGTGCCTGAACTAACCCTAGAGGGCTCTCACGACTCAGGAACAGAAAGGATAAGAGCATCAGAGGAAGAACTTCTACTTCAAGCTCTCAATTTTCTCCTTTGAGAAGGAAATACCTTCTTTATCCTTATATATTGCAATTGGCAATATTGCATTGGCAAAGGTTATGGTGCAATGTTTCTCGATTTGAAATAAAACTAGAAAGTATTCAGGGTTTTACTGTGCCCTTCCCATCCCTTTTAGCAGGGAGAGAATTTTGTCACTAAGAAGGATTTGAAAAACATTTCTCAAATCTGTTGACAATTTCAAATCAGCCATTAAACATCAGCTGATGAGCTTCAATTGTTGGAGCCTGTTGTGAGAATTATGAAAATAACTCTGAATTGGAAAATGCAAAAGCAATATACCTTCTCTTCATTCAGATTACCTTGGTGCTTAAAAAAAAAGGCAAATGCAAACATAAGATCTGTGATAAAATTCTTCCCTGAGAGGGTGTTGAGGCCCCAGCACAGTTTGCCCAGAGAGGCTGTGGGTTCCCCACCACTGGAAGGGTTTAATAATTCTCAGCTTTTCTCCTCCCTCACAAAGATACATTTAAAACAAAAATATAACTTGTGGTTTTTTGATACATTCACTCCTTTGAACTTTCAGGGCCAAGCTCAGGCCTCATTAATCACATTCACCTAATCCATAACATTCTTTTAGCACAGTTTCATGTGCTGGGTAATTTTTCCACATTTACTGGCTATCACTGTAATTAAACCCTTGAATTTAAAAGTGCCCTGATTAAGGAAATACTTCTGTAGCATTAAGAGGATACTTTATATTAAGGATTTCCAAGTGAGTATTTATACACTAATCATTTTAATCTTAATGAGTACTTGATGTTCTGCTCCTCCAGAAGAAAAAGCCCTGGTCTCAGCACTAAACTAGTTGCAAGCTTTTCTTTTTCCTGACATTCTAATTATATATGAGAACAAAAACAAGACAGCGCTCCTGGCATGTCAGATGGAAATTTTTTTAAGAGGAGAATGGCAAGAAACCCTCCGTAGCCAAACCGGAAAATCCCACATTATTATTCAGGAATTGTTTGTTTCATTTAGAAGAAGCAGGAAAGGATTAATGCCAGGAATATTACCTTTTTTTTTCAGCTATATTGGCTGATCAGAAAGCATGTTAATAATATGGTTAAAACATTAAAGATAAGCTGGCTTGGGTGCCAGCGTACTCAAACCAAACAAAAGTGTAAAATAGAAATAAAACAATAAAATTAATCTACCAAATGAACAGATTTTTTTTTTCCTGAAACATGATTAATTCCTCAGGAGTAAAAGCTGCCTTATATTTTAGCGCCTGATATAAAATATTCATAATCCTTTTGCCTTTTGAAATGTTCACCTTCTGTTTTTATTTAAGCATCAGAAATGGCCCAGCACAAAGGGGAAAACTTTTCTGCTTTGTGGTAACTTTCTCCCATTTAAAAAACCAATAGAATCATGCAGAAAGCAGTAGGGGAAAGCAGCTATTTCTGACTCAAAATTCTCTGAACAAAAAAATAAAGATGCTGCTGTTGCTGGAGGTTGGAGTTGAACACTTTGATATCCACTGGGGTATATCACAACATTCCTGTTAAAGAGAGCATTCCCATGGAACAGTTGCATCCAATCTCAAATAAGAGCAGGGAAAGAACAAGCAAAGTGTGGTCTCCTGAAAAGGAAAAAGGAGATTTGCTGGTAAGCTTGGGAAGGATTGATTGGTGGAAGGAACTGATTCATGCACAGTCCTGTAACAGTAAAGGTTTGCATTTGTACTTTTAAAAATATCCATTTCTGCAAATTTCCACTGTACAATGGGAAAGAGTAACCAAAATTAAGCTAAAAACCTTGCAAGTTTAAATCTTGTAGCCAATAGCTCCTAAACAGCAAAGGAGGCACTGGGGAACACTGAAGTCTTAAAGCATTTATTTATTTTTCTTCTAGTCCACAATATAATACTTTCCACCCTCTAATCTTGTCTACCTTCCTGAAAAATAAGGCACAAACACATCCACTAGATAAAAACGAGAATGACTTTTTGTGAAATGAAGTCCTTATTTCCAAATGGCCGAGTTAAATAGCCTGTGCAAGTCTTGTCTCAGGCCTAAAATATTACAGAATTACTGAAATAACTACAAAATCTCAAATTTAATATGTTTTCCTTGAAGTTATTAGTGCTTTTTAGCCTGAAATGCAGCTGTGAGACAAAATCCTTCTCATCCCTGTAGCACCAAAGGAGATCTGGTAGGTGGGTGCTGTACATGTGGAATAACTCTCTCTAAAGAAGAAATACAGGACGTTCAGTGCAGGCTCTGTGCTTCACTGCCTGATTCAATGAATCTTCATTGAACAAAGACTTTTCAGATGCTTGTAATAATGTGCATTGCAGGAAAATAGAAAAAAAAAAGAAACAGTCTGATAGATTTCAATGTTTTGCATCAAAGGGTGAGCTGAGTAACATAGAAATAGATGTGGATTTTGTTCCTTTTTTTTTTTTTTTTTTTTTTAAATCCTGTTTGAGGCTAGGCAAACAGAAATTAATTTCTTTAATTAGCATCTCCTGAAGCACATAAAGCACTTTGGAGAAAATGACGGAGAAGAAAGAACCAACTGTCCCCTCCTCATCATTATTCCAACTTTAAGAAAGCTTAATAGAACAGCATGAGGCTGCTGGAAAATGCCAGGATGGGAAACTGCAGCCCAAACTAGTTATAGCTCTTATTTTAGATGACCACTAAAAATTGCATAATACTTTCAGCAAGGCTGGGCTGGATTGGGCACAGGAATCTGTCCGTGTGTCACAGTCCTGTCCGTGTGTCACTGGCTCTGTCCGTGTGTCACTGACCCTGTCCGTGTGTCACTGACCCTGTCCGTGTGTCACAGTCCTGTCCGTGTGTCACAGTCCTGTCCGTGTGTCACTGTCTCTGTCCGTGTGTCACTGACCCTGTCCGTGTGTCACTGGCTCTGTCCGTGTGTCACTGTCTCTGTCCGTGTGTCACTGTCCTGTCCGTGTGTCACGTCCTGTCCGTGTGTCACTGTCTCTGTCCGTGTGTCACTGTCTCTGTCCGTGTGTCACTGTCTCTGTCCGTGTGTCACTGTCTCTGTCCGTGTGTCACTGTCTCTGTCCGTGTGTCACTGTCTCTGTCCGTGTGTCACTGTCTCTGTCCGTGTGTCACTGTCTCTGTCCGTGTGTCACAGTCCTGTCCGTGTGTCATGTCCTGTCCGTGTGTCACTGTCTCTGTCCGTGTGTCACTGGCTCTGTCCGTGTGTCACTGTCTCTGTCCGTGTGTCACTGGCTCTGTCCGTGTGTCACTGTCTCTGTCCGTGTGTCACTGACCCTGTCCGTGTGTCACAGTCCTGTCCGTGTGTCACTGTCTCTGTCCGTGTGTCACTGTCTCTGTCCGTGTGTCACTGTCTCTGTCCGTGTGTCACTGTCTCTGTCCTGTGTCACTGGCTCTGTCCGTGTGTCACTGGTCTCCTGTCCGTGTGTCACTGGCTCTGTCCTGTGTCACTGTCTCTGTCCGTGTGTCACTGCTCTGTCCTGTGTCACTGTCTCTGTCGTGTGTCACTGCTCTGTCCTGTGTCACTGTCCTGTCCGTGTGCATCCTGTCCGTACTGCCTGTCCGTGGTCACTGACCCTGTCCGTGTGTCACTGGCCTGTCCGTGTTCCTGTCTCTGTCCGTGTGTCACTGTCTCTGTCCGTGTGTCACTGTCTCTGTCCGTGTGTCACTGCTCTGTCCGTGTGTCACTGTCTCTGTCCGTGTGTCACTGGCTCTGTCCGTGTGTCACTGGCTCTGTCCGTGTGTCACTGTCTCTGTCCGTGTGTCACTGGCTCTGTCTCTGTGTCACTGTCTCTGTCGTGTGTCACTGGCTCTGTCCGTGTGTCACTGTCTCTGTCCTGTGTCACTGCCTGTCCGTGTGTCACTGTCTCTGTCCGTGTGTCACTGTCTCTGTCCGTGTGTCACGTCTCTGTCCGTGTGTCACTGCTCTGTCCGTGTGTCACTGTCTCTGTCCGTGTGTCACTGTCTCTGTCCGTGTGTCACTGCTCTGTCCGTGTGTCACGTCTCTGTCGTGTGTCACTGGTCTCTGTCCGTGTGTCACTGCTCTTCTGTTCACTGACCTGTCCGTGTGTCACTGTCTCTGTCCGTGTGTCACTGGCTCTGTCCGTGTGTCACTGTCTCTGTCCCTGTGTCACTGACCCTGTCCGTGTGTCACTGGCTCTGTCTCTGTGTCACTGTCTCTGTCCGTGTGTCACTGGCTCTGTCCGTGTGTCACTGTCTCTGTCCCTGTGTCACTACCTGTCGTGTGTCACTGCTCTGTCCGTGTGTCACTGTCTCTGTCGTGTGTCACTGCTCTGTCCGTGTGTCACTGACCCTGTCCGTGTGTCACTGGCTCTGTCCGTGTGTCACTGTCTCTGTCCGTGTGTCACTGGCTCTGTCGTCACGTGTCCGTCACTGCTCTGTCCCTGTGTCACTGGCTCGAGCGGGCCGCCCAAGCCGCTGTCCTCGCTGAGGTCTGAGGGCAAAAGCTTGGGTCCAGCAGCTGACCCCAACAGGACAACCACAACAAGGAGGAGGCGGATGGTAATAAAGAGGATAAACACCTCAATGGGACACACAAAGATGCCAGGTCTTTGGCTTGGCCTACCCTCTTTCCAGTGCAGGAGCGTCCTGACATGAGCAGCAATCTGAAGTGTGACCTCTGAGAGTTTTCCCAGAGTGCTTTCATGGCAAAGATTTCCCCACGTGCTGGGATGAATGGCACCCCCCTGTGAATCCTGGAGGGTCCACAAGAATTGAGTCTTTTACCTCGTGTTCCTGCAGCCACCCCCTGATCAGGGAGCAGGACATTGTGGGGCAGGGCCCAGAGAGGTGCTCTGACATCTGTGTGGTGCTGGAGCGCTCCATGGAGCACCTGATGGGATATTCCTTCTGTTTTGTCCACCATGGGAGCAATGAGCTGCAGCAGGATCAGAGCTCACTGTTCCTAGAAACCCTCTGCACAGGCTCCTATCTAAACGTGAAACAAATCTCCATCTGGGTGGAATATTTTCCGCTTTCAGCCTGGCTGCGTTTGCCTCAGTGTTTGCCGGTGTCTGACACCGCTGCCCCGCTCCCGCTGCTGCAGGTTCCTGGTGAGCAGAGCTCCAAGGGGCAAAGCTGCACTAAAATGGTCTCAGCAGAGCAGGAAAGCAGCACAAGCAGCTCCCTGATCCTAGAGCAGGCAGCAGCCAGCTTTCACAGTGTGCGGGGAAACTGGGGGAGAGTTAGGCTGCTATGGGCTTAGGTCCATGTGGGGTTGTATTTTCACTTTCTGCTTGAAACATGAAAAAAAGAGTGATGTAATTGGCTTCACCTGCTTGACCAGGGGCAGCTCCTGCCACTTGTCGAACTTGGGCTCGATCTCCTCCTTCGGCTCGTACCCCACCTGAAATGGGGGCAAGTTCCTGGGATTTTGGGAAAATTCTCCTCGTGCAGAGCCAAGGTCTTTTCTGCTCAGCTGATGTCATCTCCAGGCTCATCCACAGCCTCCCATGAGTGATGGGAGCTAACACCGTAATGGGACTGAGCAGGACAATGGTACTGGGGGGCTGAGGGATGATGGCAAGGCTGAGGGTGATGCCTTAGGATCTCAGCTTCTGTATTTTTCATGTCTGTGTAATCCTACAATTCTTTAGTGTTTAACTCCAGACTCCACAGACAGTGCTGAGCTCCTGCTCTCCCATTTTCACACAAAACAATTCCTCTGAAGCCCCAAACTCAAGGACACCTCCCTGTGCCAGGCCCCAAGAGATGGAAACAACAGAGAATTGGGGGAGCCAAGTTGGAGTCAATGCCTGCATTGGCTGCAGCTGCAATTGGAGGATTCAGCAAATCCCGATGTGCAAATGGACAGAAGTGAGAAAGGGTGAAAAACTTGTGAGCCATTGTCCATTGTGGGTGTGGGACTGCCCTGAATGGCCCTGAAGACCCTGCCATAAATAGAACTGCTTTTTATTCTCTCAATTCTGTCCAGCCTCTGTTTTAGGTAAATCCATTTCAGGCATCAAGGGGACTTGGGGACAACAGCTCTGATGGGATTGGGGAACTGAGGGACAATGGCAAAGCTCAGGAGACTTGTGGACAATGGGGCTGAGGGGACTGGGGTGACTGAGGGATGATGGCAAGGCTGATGGGATTTGGAGGGGCTGGAAGGGAAGCCCTGCATGCAGCATTAGGGATAAGAGCAGGAGAAAACCACAAAGTGTGCACCATAGCGTGAAGCTGTTATGAAACAACAGCTGAGACAGCTTTGGAATGAAAGTGGAAAATACATGTGAAGCTAACCAGAACTGAATTTGGCCAACAAGAATGCAAAACAAGCTGCTGGGGCTCTGTCTGGATGCTCCCTGCTGTGGTGTGGGGTTTTCCACAGCGCCGAGGCACAGCCACAGCATGGTCAGAGATGGCACAGAGTTCACAGGAATCACAGCCTCCTCCGTGCCTGTGTCAGCCACACTGATCAACACCACCTGAGTGTTTGGCCCAGAGGTTGTGTTTTCTGGAGAAAAGGGATGAGGTTTCAGAGAACTCGGTGGAAATCAATTTTTAAGGGTGTTGCTTTGGTCCCTTGCAATGCGAAATGATACAGGCTGCTTTTTTTCCTCTCTCTCTTGCTTTTAACACAACAATCTTTGCCTTTGGGGACCTACTTTAATTAACAACATTCTCTGGTTGCACATCAAAGAGCTGGGGAATGAAAATGAATTAAAACCTGGGCTTTTTGGACCCTAGGAGTTTCTCCATCCTTCTAGAACTGCAGAAAATGAAAGTTGTTTATCCTCTTTCCTTTCACCAATAAAATATTTAGAAGAATTAAGCTGAATACAGTTTCTTGTTTGGAGAAGATCATTAGCAACTGTTTTAAAATCACCTTGAGTCCTGTGCCCAGTCCTGGGCCCATCACTTGAAGAAAGACACTGAGGAGCTGGAGAAGGGTCTGGGAGCACCAGGAACAGCTGAGGGAGCTGGGGTGGTTTAGACTGGAGAAAAAGACTCAGGGGAGACTATTCTATGAAAAATGTTCTAGAAATGAGCAAGTACAATGATTTTTTTCCTGTCCCGCCATTTTTGAAAAATTCACACTTCCAGAACATTCAGGAATATCTGCCTTTGTGTGGCTGCTGAGAG
Organism: Malurus cyaneus samueli; assembly: GCA_009741485.1. NCBI lineage: Eukaryota > Metazoa > Chordata > Aves > Passeriformes > Maluridae > Malurus > Malurus cyaneus. The sequence goes on along the minus strand of CM019217.1, from coordinate 1,541,801 downwards.
CAAAAGTAGGAGAGCCAAAGGATTCAGTTGTGTGTTTCTTTGTTGAACAAGAGCTAAGATGTGGCTGCCACAACTCTCCCTGAAAATGTAATGCTAATTGCTGTAATTTAATTTCCAATTCTGCAAGCCCAAGGCTTTTATTATTTGGAGCAAGATGCATTGGTTGATACTCCATCCCTGGCAGTGTCCAAGGCCAGGTTGGACAGGGCTTGGAGAAACCTGGAATAGAGGAAGGTGTCCCTGCCATGGCAGGGGGTGGAATTGGATGATCTTTAAGGCCCCTCCCAACCCAAACCATTCTGTGATTCCATTTTTCTTCAGGACAGCATGATTTCCCTACTCTTTCTTCTCCTTTCTCCAGCTTTAGTCCCTGTAGGTGTCCAACCAGAAAGGTCTCCTGGAGAAATCCAGAAAGTTGTGAGGCTCTCTGAGGTGCCCACTCCTCTCCCTCTGACAACTCAAGGCAGGTCCTTCCCAACAATTTTCTTCCACCAACTTGCCAACTTGAGGAGGTATTGTGATTTTCACAGACATGACTGAGGATATTTGATCAAATTTAAAAAAAAATTTTTTTTCAATATTGTCCTTAAATGTCCCTTCAAGAAACTTAATATCTTGAATTTTTTTCTTGATATTCTGAGTTAGATGACTTCTTATGCTGACGTAGTTTTTAACATTCTGACCCTTCAAAAAGCTGTACTTTGATATTAATTAGAATTTTTGATTCTTTCCTGGGCAGAAGGAATTTTACTTGATTAAGAGCAAGCGCATAAGGAAAATTCCTTCTGGCTCCAAATTCCATGAATATCTCTATTTTCCATGCTCATTTTTTTTCATAACTTACAAATATTATTACAAGCTTGTCAGAGGAAATGGGTCACTGCAGTTTATAAGTAGCTTAAAGCACGCAGCAAACATGTCACTGATACTGAGGTGCCGAGAAAAGCCGTCAAAGTCATATTTCCAGGATATTTTTAAGTGGTCACACTTTTAATTTGCACCCTACAAGCATAAATTTTGTGAAGCTGTGAGGAATATCTTTTTTTTTTTTTCTTGCTGTGCAAACAATTGAAGTTCCCTCAGCTAAAACTGAGAAATAAATGTCTTATTTTACCAGGGCCTTTTTCATGTTATTTCAATGAGCCAGAGATCATAAGACTTGTCCAGAAATATTTAGATTTGTGCCATTCACAGCCTGAAAGGCCAGGACATGATCTCTTTAGGCACAACCAATTAATGAAACCCTTCTGCAAGTCAATTATTTGCTCAGAGGAATTTAGAGTCTCCAGACAATCCTTGTGCAGTTTTTCTCCCAGTATGATGCAAAATCCAAAGGATCTTTGACTAAAAATGCTCACAGATGATATAAAATTGCTGCATCTCAGAGCAAACACATTATTTCCTCCAAAGAAGGAGTAATTGCAGGTTTTTTTAATTCAAATTAATGTAATCAATCTAA
>CM019217.1:1501661-1540332 GCA_009741485.1 Malurus cyaneus samueli | reverse complement strand
TGTTAGGATATGGCTGCAGCCAGGGGGATGAGCTGTAAACGTTTTCTTTTGACCATGTGCCTTTACAAAAATTTTAGGGTAATTCTGTGGTATTCTGAGAACTGGACAGCCTGGACATTTACTTGCTTTGTGACATCTGGCCCAAAACATTGACCTGGGAAATTAATTTGCCAAATCTTATCTACCTGTATGCATACACTTACGTATAGTACACACAGTTTGTATTCAAACACACTTATTCTTCAAAAAAAAATTCAAAACTAACTGCAGTTTGGGTCGAGATGGCAAAATTGGTTTGGATTTAATTGTTCTCAGGAGCCAGGATTGTGGGAGAGGTCTGGAGCATCTTTGCTTTGGAGCCAGGCTGGGAGAGCTGGGGTGGTTCAGCCTGGAGAAGGCTCAGACCCCTTCAGTGCCTAAAGGGGCTCCAAGAGAGCTGGAGAGGGATTTGGGACAAGGGATGGAGTGACAGAACAAGGGGAATGGCTTCACACAGCAAGAGAGAAGGGTTAGATGGGATACTGGGAATAAATTCCCCACTGTGAGGGTGGGGAGGCCCTGGCACAGGGTGCCCAGAGAAGCTGTGGCTGCCCCTGGATCCCTGGAATTGTCCAAGGTCAGGTTGGACGGGGCTTGGAGCACCCTGGGATAGTGGAGGGAGTCCCTGCCCATGGCTGGGGGTGGAACTGGATGATCTTTCCAACCCAAACCATCCTCTGATTCTCTAAATCCCAAGTCTGCCAAGCACAAGATGCTCCTCCTCATTGTTCAAAAGAATGAGCCCATTTTTTACACTAATTACTTCATATAATTTGTCAGAAACATCCAGCCAACCAATCGTGTTCTCCTGTTACCTGAGCAGAGTCCTTGAGAAGAGAACAGGACATCCCATAGCCAACCTGCACATCAGGAATGCTTCTGCATGAATAGCACTGATTAAAGTCTCTCGCAAGGACAAAAGAGTCTCATTCCAAGCTGAAAATCTCTTTTGTTTTTAGCTCAGTTTCCTTTCAAACATCTCTGAGATTGGCAGTTTGATTCTTTTATTGTCACCAGAGTTCTCATAGTTCCCATGATAAAAAACTCAAAAAGAATGACATCCAAACCACCCTATCCCAGCTCTACCTCCAAAGGGTTTGTAGGGTTTTTGCCAATGAAACAACACTTTTTCCCCCCATAATTTTTCCCAACAGTTACTTCCTGGATGTTTCCAGATCCCTGCTTTGCTTCTGAGAAACAAATGAGCTTTTCCTGTTCCACCCACCCATTTGTTTGTGGGCATAAGATAAACCTAAATTTCATTTCATGATTTTTATAAAGTTGATTTCCCAGTTTCCCCCACCTTTTACTCTCTCTTCATGGTGGCCTATCCTTCACCAAGTGCAGATAACACCACTGGCCTGTCTCAAGAATCAGCCAATTATTAATCTTTGGAGCTTGGCCATCTCAATGACACTCTAACACTTGCTAAACACAATTCTGCACAAAGCCAGATCAGATTAGAAGGCAAGAATTGCAATCTCACTTTCATTTGATCAGCTAAAAATTGCTTCAGTTTGTTTTGTTTGATTTGGGGCTTTAATTTTTTTCTTTAATTTTTAAAGCCAGTTTTTACAATGCCTTGGTGTTTAGACAGTTTAATCCACTAGTAATTAAAATTCAGTGCAAATTCATGCAATTTCTTGAAATTGCTAGTAAGGATGAAAGCCTTTCTGCCCTGTCACTGTGATGTCCCACAGTGACACAATGCCTAAGGAAAATAGAATAGTTACATGCATGAAAACACTTCTTCCAGGTAGAGTAGAAGCTTGAATCCCATATTTTACTCCCTCTCCCTGTATTTCAGTCCTTTACTATTCTGGGCTTCAATTCATAAGAGATTGGTGAATGAACAACAGCCTGTGCAATCTTTATGACCCTGGGGTCATGTGTATATGTATTATGACCATTTATTTTCCTCTAGACAGAGTTTTAGAGAATAAATCTCTTTCTGGGCCATGATCAAAGCCATGATGGGTTCCAATATCTCAAAACCAGTCCAATATCTCAAAAATATGTATGCTTTGTAGTAGTTTTTCCTTTCTTTCTCCATTAGGGGTCAGAATTTCCCATTTTGCTTAACATCTGGTTTGAGCTGGGTACAATTTGCAAGAACACCTGAAATCCCGTGCTTTGCAGTGTAAATCAATTGTAACACCCGATAACACCGTTTGCAGGTTGATGTTTTTGTAGCTTTCCCATTTGTAATCCACACAGGAGCAAGTTTGCCATCAACTAATCCGTTGTGTAAACTTAATACCTTGCATGAGTGAAACAGGATGTGAGTCAAGGCAGGCAGGGATTGTGAGAGTGCTGTTCATTACAATTATCATGCCTTCAGCAACTTTGCCAACTCTTGCAGAAATGTTTGATGTTCCATTTGAGAACTTGAGCAACTTCTGGGTATTTATCAAACGAGATTCTTGGGGGATTGAAGGGAAAGAAAAAGAATGGAAAATTTTCGAGCTGGGAGCTTGAGTGCTTGCTGAAAATCCTGCTGCTTGCTAAAGGTTGTAAAGGATCTTCAAGGGCTCACACCCTGAGAAGAACAAGGAATTCTTTAAGAATAATTCAGTTTTCTGAAAATGTAACTAAAATCCAAGCAGAATCTGTAGAATCTAATATTTTCTGCAGGGAGACATTTCCAATTAATATGTTAATGTTAGTCCAGCTCCAGTTGTCAGGTCATTTGCTCATGTCAAACAATATTTATTTCAGAAATGGGCTGCCCCTCCTCCCTGTGTGAGTCATTTTTCATTGATTCCACCATTTCTACTTAAAAATCAAGAATCTCTTGCATGCTATGCCTTTAATTCTTATATGGATGAGAGGTTTAGTTTTGTTTTTCATGGTGTAATATACTAAAAAAATCCTTTATTTAAAGAACTTCAGCCTTGATTAATTACAATGTGTGTTGAAACGCACTTACATCTGTAATTTCCCTTAAGGCCAGTGATCCTTGGTTGCAACCAAGTACCTAAGAGTTCAGGAGAGAAAAAAATAAAAGAATTTTGAACTAAATGATTGTAAAATAGGATTTTAAATCGTGTCCTTTCTCTCTTACACCTACCTACTGTATACTGTAGTCTCTTTCTTCTTTTAAGTACAAAATCTCGTTCTCACCTTATTTTCAATAAAATCTCTCTCCCTTTCAGTACAGCACAATCTTTTTGGGATACCACCATATTTTCTATGATTTTTGACCATTTTGAAGGTAAGAGAAGATAAATGCAAATGAGAAATGTCACCTGTTTAGCTCGAAGGATGACAACTAAGAAGAGTGGTGAGCTCCCCACACGAAAAGTGGATGCTTTCATGGAAGGTGAATTTCAGCCAAAAGCAATGCAGGAAGGAAATGGGTGAGATGATCTTGGAAATACCATACCAGAGATCAAGGAATATGAATTTGCTCCCTTTTCTTTCCCCTCTGACTTGCATCTGTGAATCCCAGTGGTAGGAATCACCATCTACGTAATATTTATCATGTGTTCACTGATTTGAAAATATTTTGGAGAGAAGCAGCAATGTTTCCCAGCCCTTCTGCAGAGTTCACATGCAAATGTGTCACTTCTTGTGTTGTCTGTGACATTTGAGGTCGTTGAAATTACAGAAATAACTGGTTTTGTAATATATTTGTAGAATCCTTCATCATCCTCTGGAAAACTGTGGGATTTTTTGCCTGATGGCTTCCAAGTCACGCCGAAATCAGGATTTGGGATAGGAGCAGAGTTATCCTAAAGTACTGGAGGGACTTGCTGAGAACTTTTCTGAAATTTCCAGCGGGAACATGAAAGAAAACAGCCCAGGCTTTCACTTTTATTGCACCAGTGCTGTGGTTCACCGAGGGCACTGTGTGACCTTTCCTTTTGGCAGCTCTGTAAAGTGTCCCCGGAGAGCTGAATCCAAAAAGATCCAGCATTTTATTTCATCTGCATAGAAGTGGCCTGTTCTTGTCTGGGGGTTGGTACAATTAATTAAGCTAAAGGAAATTTGGGTTGGATGTTTGCTTCGTTGCTTTTCACAGCTGAAATGAAGGATAAAATCAGCTTCTTTATGATTTGTTAGGGGAGGAAAAAAATCCTTCTTTTTCTTTTTATTAAATTCCACACCAGCTGAATTAAACACTGGGTTGCTTGCATGAGCTCCTTTATCCCCACGCTTTCATGCTTGTCTACCAAAGAAAGCTCTTTACAGATGGAAAAAAAATGAGATAAATATCACAGTCATTTCCCAATAAAAATTCCCTTTTCCCCATGTGACGGCTTCTCTTCAGAAGGCATCTGCTCACCAAAAATAAACATGAGGATATTAAATATATTTTTTCCTGTAAGTCATATGAGAACTGATCATCCACTAAAATTGAAACTTGACTGGGAGATATTCAAGCAAAATTGAAAGGCTTACCAAGAGTGCAGAAAACAAGCAGAAAGAAGGCATTGCTTTTCCTGATTTCAGGAATTGTTTGACCAGAACTATCTGCCTCAGTTCTTACATTCACAGAAAATGCACTTGCTTATCTCCCAGTGTCTCTCTTTCTCTCCTGGCCTGCAAATGTATGTGGTTTTATTGAAGTGATAGCCTGAGAAAACAGAGCAGCTGAAGGTACCATAAGCATGTGATTTAGTGGCACCCACTGAATATTAAATATTGGAGGTCTGAATAACACCTTTATATAGATGGATTTGGAAAAAATCCCTTATTTTTTTTTGCAGTGGATTTGTTGTCTATATCCAATATATTGATCATGAAGAAATTATATTTTCCCCTGAAATTTAATTTTACCTTTAATTTTACCATTAACTGAAATTACAGTTGAGAACTGCATTGTTATCCCCATCCTATATTAATCTCAGAATGATAGGAATTAATCTCACTTAACTTTAGGCAAATATGTCAAAATATACAAGAAAATACAACAATTTGTGGTTTAGGTCGTCTAGGAAATGCCTTTGTAAAGTCTTTGCTTTCCATCTGTTAAGGTAATTGTAGCTTCTATAATTGTAGATTCTACCAATTTGTGAACTAAGTTTATGAAAAAAAAATCTTAAAATGTAGAAAGTGAAATTTTTGGTAATAAATAAAATACTTTAAAAATAATAATAATAATAAATGTTGTGTCATAAGCCAAATAGCTTCGTGCTTCCTATTTAAATTTCATGGCTGCAAAAAAGCATCACTGAAATTATGGTATTTAGTTGTTCAAATCAAGGCACATGATTTGTTCAAATCAATGTACTCCTGCACCTCCCCAAGGCATGAACAATGTGTGTGTTATCTAATGAAATATACATTTTTGAGCTGTGCTTATGTTGCAAGAGATGCAAATTCTGTTAAAGTGTTAATTGCTTATTTGCTTTCAAGTGTTTGGGGTTTGCAGCTGGTGGAATTGCATGTTTTGCTGTCCCCAAGCCACTTCCAGAGGCCAATGCAAAAGGTGTTTGATTTATGTGTAAGACCAAAATATGTTTTTTATCTGGACTCTTCAGCCTTCATGGAATCATAGAATTCATCCTCAAACAGGGTTGGACAGCCCAGGGTGACAGATCCTACAGCGCTTCAACAAGGAATTTTATTTGCGTTGACGAAATCATGGTGTGCAATTTAAAAACATAAGAAAAATGTCTCATTTCTACAGCACAGTCCACCTGAAGAGCTCACAATTTCTTCCTCAAATAACATCCACTCATTTTGGAATCTCTCTTTAGTAGACTACTTCTGCTGCCATCAATCTGGCAATTAACACCAATTAACAGCAGCAAACTCAATTTAAAAACCAACATAAAAACCCAGCAGGCTGGTCATGCAGACACATCTATCTAGCAAAGACATATTAAGATTTCATGGCTGGAAACTGCATCTAGGAAACTTCAGGCCTATAATTAAGTCTGAATATTTCTTACAATTGTTTCAATTAACCATGGGAACATCTTAGTAAGGACTGTGTGAAATTCACTGTCACTTGAAGTCTCTAATTGAATCTTGTGGCTCCAAGTAAATCGCACACTGTGGGCTTGTCGAAGGGAGGTGTAGAATAAAGGACTGTAGTTTGTGTTATTTAAATAACAGATGGGATAATTGGATTTTATATTCGGAGAAACAGGCCAGCAAAAAAAGTTAAAATGTAATTGAGTTAGTCGATCTAATAAATCAACACTGAAATCTTGCCAGAATGACAGATTGCTTCCTCTTTAGTCTGAGAGCAAAATAAACCCCAGACTGTGTTAAGCATACATTCAGGGCAGCAGAGAGCATAAAAACGAGCACATATCTCCATGTCTTTAATGTGTGTGCTGTTCCACAAACCCCTAATTACTCACCGTGTCAGAAATCTGTTAAAAGTAACAGGAATTGCCGTTTATCTCATCTAATACCAGAAAAAAAAAACAAAACAAAAACAAAAAAAAAAACAAACCCAAACCAACCAACAAACCAAACAAAAACAGAAAAACAACAACAAAAACAAACAACCAAAAAACCCACAAACAAAACAAACAACAACAAAAAAGACCCTAAAGCAAAAACTCTCCCCCCAAAAAAACAGGAAAAAAAGCCAACCAAACAAAAAAAAACCCACCAAAAACCTCAAGTGATACTGAGGTTGCTGAAATTTCTCTCTCGATTGGTTCTGAAGCAGCAGAGCAGTTTGCAAAAACAGAACTATCTCAAGTTACTGTAAATACCTGTGACCCAGCAGCTCCTGAAAACATGAGCACTAATTAATTTCTGCTGTCATTCATTAACTCCCTCTACCACCAGACATCCATGATGGGAAGGTTTGTGGCCCCCTAAACCTCTGCTCACTTTTGCTAATTATTCTTTCAGGAGTTCAATCCTTTTAATTTTATTTTTCATCTGTCCCTGCCACTACTCAAAATTCTTCCTATAATTTCCCTGATCATAGACAGAGCACAGAGCATGAGCTTCATTTTGTGACCATTTTTAAAAGTAAAATTATTGATGATCCTGTGAATTGGTGCTGTTTAATCCAAATATTCCCCTGGTTGCTATCAGAGGACTTTATTCCAGTGTCATTGTCCTGCAGTACATTTGAGTTGACCTATTCCATCATTGTGGAATAAAATCTACCCAAATTAGATCATTAAACAGAATAATTATTTTTCTAATATTAAAATGTATTTTTTATCAAATGCAGTAGACTTCCTGAAAGAAGGTAAACAGGGAATGGTATCAGGAAGAAAACAAAGAGTGCTCCACAGCTGATCTCATCTCAGAAAGTGATTCATTACCCAACCCACTGAAGAACACTTCATTTCATGCCAAGGAGCTGCAAACAAGGGCACTGTGCAAAGAACCCTTCTGAATTAATAGAAATCTATTAATAAAAATGTTTTTAATAGATCCTTTGAAATGTCATTTACCATCGACAGCACTTGGGAGAGTGGAAAAGAGATTTTAGTAGAAACTCACTGTGAAATACCCTGAACAGAGGGATAATTGCGATGCTCAGGTCTCTGAGATGTTTCATAACTCGCTCAGGAACCATTTGGGAAGGGAGAAAAAGAAATCTGAAGCCTTTGTGGCACTGGAATAAAATCCCATCTTTCCTGATTTAGAGCATTCCCAAGTGACAGACTGAGAGCGTGTGGCTTTTGCAGAAGCAGCAGGAGGTCTGGAGAAAATGGTGTTGCCAGAAATATTTTCACTCTTTCTGCTAATCAAGGCAAAATGGGTCCATGGAGTTGATGAAGATACTCCCAGAGAATTTCAAGAAACCCTCCCTGGTAGATGGAAGACCATCCCTCCTGCCTAAGCAGCACCAGAAATTTGCTTTACCCCGAAATAAGTGGAGTTTTCCACAACTGAGACCTTGTTATGTGAATGGAGATGGTCTGTGGTGTGGTGGTACCTCATGGGGGTATCACAACTGTGGGAGCCTTCACACAGACAATATTCAGCCTTTGATGTGTCCCCAAGGGCTGGTATTCTTCAGGGAATTGCTTCACTGTCACAGGAAGAAAGGTGGAATAAAAAATTAAAGTGCAAAGAAGTGACAGCTCACTCACCACTACCTGGTCTGTAGTATTAATATAATTCGATAAGAATTAACATTTTAAGGAAAAAGAGTATTTTAATAAAATGAAAGCATCTGTTTCTCTGATACTTTGCAGACATGAGGTAAAAAAATATGAAATACAGACAGGAGTAGATGTGACATCCGGACCAATTTCCTGTTGGGGTTGTTTTGTCTGTTGAAGATGTAACAATGCAACAGAAGATACAACAGAAACAGCGGAGAAGAATAAACTGTATTTGTATGTAATGTTCATTTGCTTGTCAAACCACGTGGTCATATTCTGAGGATTTAATACCCCAGTCCAAAAATGGGGAGCACTGAGTAGCAAAAAGCACTGAGTGAGTGAATAAAAAGTGCAAATATCTGGTCAAATACGGATAAAATCCTTAGGTAGCTCCACAGCTCCTTCGTCGTTTTATAATTGTGAATAACTATGAATTCTGCAAGGTCAAATATTGTAAATTTGTTCTGTAAAGTTCTGCTCATTCCAGTCTGGATGGATCCTGGTGCCATAGCCATGTTCTGTAGGATGTTTGCCACCAGATCTGGGCTTACATGGGAGCTCTTTGGTTCAATTAATTAGTTTGGATCAGTCGACTCAGTGACCTCAGAGGTCTTTCCCAGCCTTGATTGTTCTGTGAGCTCAGAAATGTTGAGCCTCAGCATTGTTTACAAGGGGAATAACTCAGCCACAGTGTCAGTGGTGGTTGGAGTGTCTCACACATCCTCACGCCAAGCTGCAAAATGTGGATTTTTTCCCCCTGCACAGGCTGAAATTCAGGTATTTCACTGTGCAGCAGTGGGAAGAAAGATTTTCCACCTGATTTTCCACCTGGCAGCACCACCACTCACTAACTCAGCATCAACTGTGCTGTAAATAACACCATAGTTCCCAACACGAGCTTTTCAGGCTTCCTATGGATTACACTGATTTTTCAACCAATTAATCTGATTGATTCATTGCTGAAATGTGCTCAGAGTGAAGATGGCTGGTTGTAAGACAAAGGCAAAGAAAAAATAAGTGACAGAATTGTGGTTTCACACAAAGTGACCCCAGTTATCAGCCTTCACTCAGTGGCGGCAGGACCAGTTTAGTTGTTGCTAATCCTTACACTTTACACTTCAAACATCCAAAATTTTAGGAGTTTGCCAGCTTTATCACTCTTTTATTCACTGCAGACAGCCTCTTCCTCCCCATGGTGTTCATCCAGATGGCATTTCAGCTGGAGCAGGGTGAGTCTGACCACCCTTAGCTGCAGGAAATATCCAGCTTGGGAAAAAATGTGCGTTGGAATGGGCTGGAGGAGATGAGGGAGCTATTTAAGGATCACTGCTCAATGCAGGCACCTGTGGACAGCAAGGGCTACTAGAAAGGGCCTGGGACCACTGTCTGAGGGCTCCAGCAGGCAGAAAAATAAATCTCTGAGGCTGGGGACTGCCCTGGTCCCTGCTGGGTGAGAACTTGGAAGAATCTCTCCTTTAAAACAAAATGCAAAACTCTGTCTATGGGATGTGCTGGAGGAAAAGCTGCTTCTTTCTGCAGAGGAATTCCTCTGTGTGAGCTGAGAACTAGTCACATCCCTTGGAATCAGGGCCCCCAGAGAGGCCAAAAAAATTGCAGTAATTTCAGATTTATTTTTAGGGAAAAAAAAAAAAAAAAAAAATAGAAGCGAAGGGGGGCAGCACCTGGGGATATTAACTCGTACCTTCAGAGGTCACTTGATCACAGCACTGCTGAAATTAAAATAACTGCCTAAATTAACTTTTGACTTTGCAGAGGATGTAATTTGGATGGATTTGAGTGAGAGGAGATGGAATGACTTTACTAAAATTGCAAACTGCTGGTGAAATGTGGCAGCTTGGAAGTGCAGCCCTGTGCTGGACAGTTTGCTCAGCTGCGTGCCTTCGGTGGGAGAGTCTGGATGCTCCAGAACTTCGACAGAGGTTTGGAATATTTGAAAATATTTCCAAATATTTGGAATATTTGGAAATATTCCAAAGGTCAGCAGTGTTTACTCTATCAGATCAAAAAGGAGTGTTAGTCCTAGCAATGAAGCAGTCATATTTTCTCAAGTGCTTTGGGTAAAGTAATTTTGAAAAGAATTTAAGTTTTTGTATAAAGAATCTGCAGCTTTTTCATTTTGATACCTTAAAGCTGGAATCATTGTGTGTGGCCCCCAGAGATGAGTTAGTCCATCTTTCTGTCTCAAGGCAGGATCAGATATGATTTTGACTTATCAGGTATTTTGCCCAATCTATTTCCAAAACACTCCATTTACAGAGTTTTAGCAATATCCCAAACAAATTAATTTCAACACTTGACTATCCCCGCTTTTAGAAATTTCTTCTAATTTTTTTTTTCAGAATTTTTTGCATTTGTTGTTGCAGTTTGTGCATCTCACTTCTTTTTCTGCATGCCACAAATATGGAACCAGATTCTTTCCTGTTTTTTGCCAGAACATTTTCCATTTATAAATGTATGGAATATATTCTCCACACCCAGCAAACTGAGAGATGAGGGAAACAGGGATGTCAGCTGTGGATCCTTCCTCTGTGACACATTGCAGAGAGCTCCTGATGTCCCAGGAGTCGTAAAAGAATAATTTTGTTGTGCTGCACCAGGTGGAATGCAAGAAATCTATCCTAGGGTGGTTATAGTGTATTTTTTATTGCAGTGATATCTTTATGAGTGTTTGAATGTGAAGCTGGATAAAGGTGACACAAACCATCTCCCAATGCCTACTGAACTGCAAAAATGAAAAAAGAACAGGCAGAGATGATGTTTAACAGCTCACAGGGAGCACCTTTGTCTCATGTGCCCTGTCAGGAGCCAGGTCCCAGCACTATTAATTATTTTGAGGTCAAGTTCAGCAGAAGCTGAGTTGCTGAACAACCAAATTGAAACAAGCTGTTGTGTTGGGGATAAAGTTTTTTCCTCTAGGGCAGGAGAAGTTGTTGGTGGTACAGCAGGAATTGCTGCTGATGATCATTAGGTGACAGCCTTTATTTAGGTGAGGGAGGGAAGGTTTGGAATTCACTACAGCTCCTCCAACAAGAATAAAAAAAATAAAAATATTCGTCCCACCTGTTGTCACTGGCAGGTTTTCATATTAGTCGCTAATTCCACCCACCACCCACACTGAATTCACCTCGCCCACAAACCTTCCCTTCACAGAGCAATCCAAACCCATTCCCACTCCCAGCTCATGTCTGACTCATGGAGATGCTGTGCAGGGGGAGAGGTGAGCGCTTTCCTCCCTCTGCAGCCTCCTCCACATCAGCCTTGGCTGGAGGGATCCATGCACAGAGAGACCCAAGTGATATTGTGTAATTTGGCTGGAAAATATGGCAGGATTGACAAAGGATTCAGGAACTGGAGAGAGAAAGCCCTGGATTGTTCTGCAACATTCAGTGTCATGTTCACAGAATGTAAAAATCATCTTAGTGAGCCTGACTTGCTGTCTTTTCATTCCTCATCAGACTCGAGTTTTCAGACAATTCACGCTTTTTCAATTTTTTTTTTTTTTTTTTTTTAACTTTACACTCAAATGCCTTTAGGATGCCCATGCTGATGGATTCTTTTTTCATCCTTTTTTAACAATAAGAAAAAAAATCCCTATTCATCTGCAGAAGATTTAAGGTGCACAGGAAGTTCTTTTAGCTGGTTTTGACATTCATCACACATTTAATTGACTGCTAAGTGAGGTCATGATTTTTAATGCTAAATTGGGGATTTTTTAGGGGGTGTACCTTTTCTTTTCTAGCTTTGCAAAGCAAGTTGCTAGCTTGCAAATCAGCTTTATTCTTTTTCAAGATTTGGGTGAAGAGAACTTCCTTAATAGCACTAAACCTGAAATAAAACAATCTCCACGCTCGATGAACCAATAACACTTTGCTCAAGACACGGAGAAATTGTGTAATAAATTAGTATGGAACTGATTAGGATAGGAGTAAATTACACCTGAAATATTTCTCCAACTTTGTGGCACTCCAAAATGAAGCAGAATTAATGGTATCTGAGGTGAGGAGTCCATGCTTATTAGAAACCCAGCTGGTGTGTTTGCTTAATTTACCGGTGCACCCTATAGGATGTTAAAACCAATAAAGCAGCTGACATTTACTGGTGAAAAATGCAATAAAATACTGTGTTTCAGTACCTCACCATTTAGCAATTCTCAAATTGATGCTCCTGCCACAGTAAATTACGTGGAATCATTTAATTTCTCCCAGCACCTGCTCTGCCGTTTATTTGCAGACATTTCGCCGCGTGAAAGCCGAGCTCTAGCTCATCCCCAATCCCAACGGAGATTTATTTTTAGGGGAACCTTCCAGATCACCAGGATGAAAGGAAAAGGGAAGCTGGCTGACCCACCCACGCCTCTGCTGCTGCTGCTGCCTTTATGATGTTTGTGCTCAAGGACTCAGAGGTCCCTGTTGTGCTTGGCTTTGCACTGAGAGGAGCACGCAGGGCTTTGTAATTTTGGTAGAATTGTTTCAGGCAGGATGGAAGGAGCATTGTAACACACAGCAGCTGATTTGCTCTCATTCCTAACTGATGTTTTTTAGAGGTGTTTTTGACCCTGTGACAAGCAGGCAGTGAGAAACAACAAGATTCCCAAGGATCAGGGAAACTGAAAGGGAAGGGGAGCACAGGGAGAAGGGATGATTGTGGAATGAAGGGAAGAAATGGGGGAAAAGCAGGAAAATTAAATTGCATGTTGCAGACAGCTCCTTGCATCCAGAGGTCCCAACTCAGATGGACTCCAAATAATCAGTAACTTCTCCAAGGCATTTTATTTAGGGATCCTGTTGCCTTGCATTTGCAATAACGGAGATGGAGGTCAAAGATTTCAATCTTCCTTGAGAATTACTTCTCTGCCTCCAGTGATGATGGACCAGATTTGGAGGGACTGATCCACCAGACAGAGGTGCCTCAGATGGATATCTAAACTTAGATGGGATCAATCCTGAGGTTTTCTAAATGTTGATTTGGCTGGGGATCTCCCCAGCATCATCCCACACCCACCGAGTTATTGGGAAGAGGGTTGACCTAAGCCAAACGCTTTTGTAACTTCATTTTTTATTGAGTCTTGCTTTACCTGCTGCCATTTCTGCCAGATAGAAAAATTGGAGGTTTCTTCTTCTTGTCCCACTTAATCCCCCAAGGTGAGAGTCTAGTGGAGATGGGAGAGTGTCCTGGCTAAACTGCATCAGCTGAAATTCAAATGGAGCCAGTTCCCAGAGAAACAAAAGGGAAAGTTCCCCATTAATGCCATTTGTCACAAATCCTTAATATCATACTTGCCTTTTAGCCTTATTCATCAACATCCAGAGGGGGGAAAAAAGCCCAAACAAAAAAACCTTTTGAATAAATGAGATTTGACAATGCTTTCCTCAAGAACAATGGTTTTAAAGCTGGCTGGAGAAAAATGCTTTTAAAAATAGACCAAATTGATCTGTCGCCTTTGAAAAAAAAAATCAATCTTAAGAAGAAAAAAATTCTATTGACCTTCCTGCTCTTTAATAATTTGAAGTCCTGGATTCCACCAAAAGAAAAGTTTTCAGTCCTTTTAAATTGGTTAGAGAGCTCATCCATTTATATATATAATATATATATTATATATATACTATATATAAATATGGTGTTTTTTTTTCCTGGTTGGCAGCGTGGTCCACCTTTACTGTCTGAATAGCAAATAATTTCTGAATTCCTGTTTCTGAATTGGAAATAAAGGATGTAAACCCAAGTTCCAAGACTAAGAAATTACCATGAGTAAAAACCTGAAATTAATTAAATACCTACTGCCATTGAACAGATTATCAGAGTTGTTTTCATTTACTTACATATTAATTTTTTTTTAATCTTTCACTGGCTAAACAAACTAAATGGTGTGAGATACATAAAAAACCCCTTCAATTAACAATTCATGTCTCTGTGAATTCTGGTAAGTGTAAAGCAGATGGAGGCAAATACTCCAAGTCCAAAATGCCCTCAACAGGATTTATGGATTCATCCATCTATTTTGCACACCCAAATATTTGCTTTAAATCATGCTTATCTTATTAGCTTCTCAGCTTGTTCAAGTTGCTTTAAATCCTGAATTATTCAGGTGTAAGTCTGTTAATTTGTTACCTGACTCATACATTTAAATGAAACTCTCGGTAGTTTAACCTACACTTTTCTCAGTGTTTGTTTGCGTTACCTGACAGGCATAACGAGCCCTATAACATTTCACGATGTAATTATTGCATTAATCACCAGCTGAATGCATTCATTATCAAATGAATGCATGACAAGGAAGCTTTCCAGACAACACAGAGCTAGGTTTATCTGTGCTCTGTTATGAGTTCTCAGAATTTGGGTTAGGATTTCAGAGCATTTAGGATCATTTTCCAGGGATCCTTTAGTTCTTTTCTCCTTATCCTTTTCCCAGTTTTTACCTCAGACTACATTGGTACACGCTTTACACTCTCATCCCTACCAGCTTTTGTTTGTATCCCAGAATAATGGCACAATACTGAATAAATCCTGTGTGAACGCCCCACTCCGCAGCACCCCGCAGGAAAACACCACTCCAACACGCAGGCAGGCAGGTCCAGGTTTCTTCTTTATTAGTCTTCGTATCCCAGCTCTTTTAGCTTTAGCAATTTCAGCTCTTTCTTCTTAGTGATTCAGCTCCGTCTGAGCTGACCGCGCTCACTGCGCGGTTTTTATAGGGTTGTCTCATCTGTACCCGGTTTTGAGAAATGCACCAATCAATAACGTTTTAGACAGATTACATAACCAGAAAAACTCTCACACATCACGTTTCAGACTCTGATTGGACAGATGTTTTCATCTGTCCAATCCAAACTGGTCACTTCAGCCCAGTTCCATCCCCCACCCCACATCATCTCGCACATGCGTGTATCCATCAGTCCTTCCCACACCGAGTCCAAAAGCTCAGCCCCCCATACACAGCTGCAAAGACCACGGCAAGCCTGATTTTAAAGATTTTTGTTTAGCCCAGTCAGAGTGCCTGAAATGCATCCATGTTGCATATAAAGTCCTGAGGGCATCAGGTGGGACTGAACCAAGATTAAATTTTTTATAAGCAATAGCTGGAATTATGGAAACCACACTGTAAAATGCAGAAATTTGAAATGAGAATTCTGGCATTTCTGTGTGTTTGTGTGTGTTTTCACATTCTTTTCATTTGTCTACATTTTCCCAGGTGATTATTGAAGATGATGACCCCAGCAATAAAATTTTGGATTTTGCCATAGAATATGTCTATTTCTTTAAGATAACCTTTGACAATTGCATCCTCTGACTAAAAACCCAAACTGCTGGATCATCCAGAGTGAGTGGGTGGAAACCAATGGATTCAGAGCCCACAAATTCTGATTTTAGACGCATTCAGCCAGTCCTTGATGTTCCTGACAGGACTTGAAAATGCAAATACTGAAACAAGCTAAGAGAAGCTTCACAATGCTGAAGACCTCAAACATTTTGGGTTTTCTCAGTAAGGATAAGAGTTCAAATATGCAAATAAAAAGGAAAAAATTGTTTAAAAATAATAAAAAGGAAAAAAATGTTTAAAAATAATATAAAAAGCTTTGTTTATGGGTAGAAGTATTGAAATCTTTGAAAAGCTTGAATCTAGGCACATTTTGTTGGGAATTCTGTGATTTGAAAAAACAAAAAGATTAATGGACTTTTACAAATCAAAATTATTCTATCACAACTCTATTAACTTTGGATAATTGAGTATCTTTTTTTTGATCATTGGCCGTAACTGCTCAGCATCTTCACTGCAAACCCACCAAAGTCTGGTCTCATCATGGCCTTACACATATAAATTATCTATTCTATATATATTATATAAATAATATACATTTTAAATATTAAGGACATTCCCTCAGGGGAAGAAAAAAAGAAGATTGTTGTAAACTTACTATTCCAGGGTACTAAAACTTCTTACTAAACTTTATACATTATTGAGATTTTAATATAATTTCCTTTAAAGAAATAACTCACTGTGCTCACTGGGACTGTGTTCAGTAACAACAGTGTTCAGAGAATATAATTCCTCCTTGACCAGAAAGAAACTTTATTAAATATTCAACATAAATTTTTATGAAGCAAATATTTAACTGAGTGCATATAGTTTTGTAATTGCAAAGTAATGATTTGGTTCAACATAAATTTCCTCTGTTCCAATATTTAAATGTAATTTTAAAAAAATCAGGCAAAACTTGTAATAAGTATTTCAAATATGAATAGGATTTTAACCAGATGTGTTTTCTTGACAGCTCTAGTAAATATATTGTCTCAGGTAATATTTTTAAACTGATTTAAATTGATGCAACATGTCCAGTTTAGAGTTTGATGCATTGAATGAACCAGAAGGCTTCATGGGAAATCAACTTTGCAGAAGAAATGTAGGGAGACATGAAGACATTTGTGTTGATTAATATTTCCTCTAACACACCTCTGGTGTGATTTTTTCCCCAATTTTTTTTTTTTTTTTACTTAACAGATTACAGTTTTACCACTGAGTCCCAGATACAGTAAGAGATGGTTTCACAAAATCCCTCCAGTCATGCTGAAACATCACCAAGTTTTCCTTTGTCTGCATGAAAGATTGAGTAGAAAACTAATTTCCCTGTGGAGGGCAAAGCAGAAGTTGCATTGAGAAAAATGAAAAAAGGAATCAAGACCGCCCCCGCAAAATGTCAGGATCAAAACTTAGAATGAAAATCAAAGTACATAGGCCACACTTCAAAATAATTACCCAAAAAGAGTGGGTAATTGGCTCCTGAATAGTGAGCATTGATTCACATGCAGTGCGGGCTGTGTGGATAATAAAGGTAGGTTTACAATGGGCAAAAGCCAGGCAAGCTCCTGAAGCATTAATGTGTAATCTCTGGGAATATCCTGTAGGTTAAATTGGTAAAGCAGAAAAACTTCTTTTGAGAATGTTGAGAAAAATGTGAGCAAGGGGATGAAGACAATACAAATTACCATGTTGAGCTATGAGGAATACAATTCAAACCAAGAGAGAACATTTGTAGCTCCCACTCACTAAAATCACATTAAATTTCTTTGTCTTTCCTTCACGAATATCAAACTTCTGATCATTGCAAAAGCAAATGAAGCAAGCAGAAAACCCCACTCCTGGCTGATGGACTCCACATTTTTTCCCTGTGCCCCAACATTTTTTGGTTCTTGTGCAGGAGTTTTGGCTTTGGAATGAATGAAGATCTGGGTGTGACCAAATCAGAAAGACATAAATATTAATCAATATGGAAAAAAAAAAAATGACATTAAACCATACATTAGCCCTGGGAGTGCTTTGATTGTCTGGAGCTATGACAGTGAGGGCACAGCTGAGAGTTCCTGGGTAAGAATCAGGAAAAAGGGCAGCAAAGGCAGATGTTGTGGTGGGAGACTGGTGCAGACCACCCAACCAGGATGAAGAGGAAGGAGAAACATTTTGTGAGCAGCTGGGAAAAGTCCCACGAGCACTAATTCTCATTCTCATGGGGAAATTCAGTTTCCTGGGCATCTGCTGGAAATACAACAGAGCAGAGAGGAAACATTTTGGGGAACTGGGGGAGTGTGTGGAATATAACACACTCACACTGCTGGGGAGGGAATCCTCTAAGGAAGGCACCTGCTGGTCCTGCTGTTTATTCCAGAGAAGGAATTCTGGCTGATGGGATGGTTGGAAGCCACCTTGGGCAGAGAGATCACAACATCTCAAAGAAAAAGGGTCAGGGGTCAGTAAACGGCTGCCTTGGGCTCCCAAAGGCCAGGCTTTGGCCACTTTAAGAGCCTGGATGATGAAGAGCCTTGGGAGGTGATCCTGGAGTACAAAGGCTGGACATGCTTTGAGGAAATCTTACCAGCACAGCAGCAGGCTGTCTTCATGTGCAGAAAGATGGGCCAGTGGGGAGGATTTAGATGGGATATTATCAAATATTTCTTCATGGGAATGGTTTTCCAGCCCTGCCACAGCTGCTCTGAGCAGTGCTGGAGCCCCCATCCCCGGAGAGATTGAATGGGACACGTAAATGTGGCACCTGGGGACAGGGGTCAGTGATGCTTGGCAGAGCTGGGTCAGCAGTCAGACACGATAACCTCGGACGCTTTTTCTGACATGAATCATTCCATGATTCAATGATAAAACCACGATTAAACAGAAGTGTTCTGCTGAATCAGGATGTGGGATTATCTACAGGACAAGGACTAATGGCCATAGATTGAAACACAAGAAGTTTTGCCTCAACATGAGGAAGAATTTCTCTCTGTTGAGTGGCAGAGCACTGGCACAGGGAAGGAAAAGAGTTCCCCTCTCTGGAGACTTTCCAAACCCACGTGGACACGTTCCTGTGTCACCTGCTCCAGGGGGTTGGATCAAATGATCTCCAGAGGCTCCTTCCAACTCCAGCTATTCTGTGATTCTGTGATTATTTTACCTTCTGTTAGTGGGATTCTCCTTAATTTAAAAAAAAAAAAAAAAATCAAACTTTAGGAAAGGCAATCTCCTTAGGATGAAATGACAAGTAAGGGATGGGGAGAGGCACCTGCTTGGTTTTCTGAAACATATGTTGATGTTGCCATCTAGAGACCTTTGGTATTACCAGGGGATTTCATGTAAATAAACACTGACAGTGCAGTGCAGTGTTGGGGCTGTTTAGTTTAAACTAAGTGTTCTCCAGATCTTCAGAAAATACAATTTTATTTCTGTGTGCAAACCCAGTTATTTTTCTATTACATAACTTTAGTCCATTTTTTTTCACACTTTGTACTTGCTAGCTTCATTTGAATTAATTTTATTCTTTGAGAAATAAAATTTCCCATGTATAATTACTGGGAAACAATTTGTAGGGGAAAGAATAAGACATAGAGATGGCCCAGGTTTACAGTCTTCTTAAACTTTGCTATCCTGTGCCAAAATGTAAAGAAGTGACCCAAGAAAATGCTAAGCACCATCATTAAAAAGTCATTTGTAATGACTGTAAGAACCTGCAATTTTAACATGTGATCATACAAAACAAGACTTTAAATCAGCAGCTAAATTAAATCAGGGAACCTCAACCTGAGCTCCTGTTGGTGAAACATTTGGGATCCTGGTCCTGCCTTTCAAAACTTCAAAACAGGGCAAGCAAATGCATGCAAATTCCAAAATGTGCAGACATGACGTGATAACTCAGCCCCAGAAGTGTGATTATAAAGGCAATAAATATTAACCAGTTCCCAGAAGGCTGGCTCTGAACCCAGCTGCAGCTGCAGCCTGGCAGATGACACAGCTCTCTTGAGTCTGTGAGAGCAGGAGTACCAAAAGCAGCAGGAAAATGTTCAAATTCATTTGCTATCAGACTTGCTTCTTAAAATTCCTTTTGTGACTTTCATGCCAGATTAGGGCAGGTTAGTCCAGGCAGGAGAGCTACCTCTGAATTAAATTTGAAGCTTCCTCCTACCCATTGCAAAAATTCTTATCACAAAACCTGCACAGGTTAAAACAAGACCATAATCATTTATTGGCCAAATCTCACAAAGATAAATCCTCAAAATAGATAAAATGTATTTCCTAATTTAAAAGGACATGGAGCAATCAAACCCTTTCCCTCCATTTTTTAAGATGTTGTTTGTTATTTCCTTCTCCTCTTCCTCTCCTCTCCTCTCCTCTCCTCTCCTCTCCTCCTCCCTCCTCTCCTCTCCTCTCCTCTCCTCTCCTCTCCTCCTCCCTCTCCTCTCCTCTCCTCTCCTCTCCTCTCCCTCCTCTCCTCTCCTCTCTCTCCTCTCTCTCCTCTCCTCTCCTCTCCTTCCTCTCCTCTCCTCTCCTCTCCTCTCCTCTCCTCTCCTCTCCTCTCCTCTCCTCTCCTCTCCTCTCCTCTCCTCTCCTCTCCTCTCTCTCCTCTCCTCTCCGAACCTCTCCTCTCCTCTCTCTCTCCGAACTCTCCTCTCCTCTCCGAACCTCTCCTCTTCCGACCTCTCCTCTCCTCTCCGAACCTCTCCTCCTCTCCGAACCTCTCTATCTCTTCCTGTCCTCTCCTCTCGCGAACCCTCTCCTCCGAACCTCCGTCTCCTCTCCGAACCTCTCCTCTCCTCTCCTCTCCTCTCCTCTCCTCTCCTCTCCTCTCCCTCCTCTCTTCCTCCTCCCTCTCCTCTCCGAACCTCTCCGAACCTCTCCGAACCTCTCCGAACCTCTCCTTTCTCTTAATACCCAATCCTCAAATACTTTATTCTTCGCCACTCTTTAACATCTTTTATCTTTTCTCTATGCCAAAGGAAGTTCTATGCATTTTCATTGTCTCTAATTCTACTTCTTAAACCCAGACTGCTCTGCTTTGCCTCTGTACAACAGCTTTTATTCAACCTTCTGCATTTCTGGTATGTAAAGCTGTGATGGGCACTCTGCCCACCTGAGGGTTCAGCAAGCTCACATGGATCCCATCAAACTCTGGACAGAATGTTAACTAGTACAGGAGTTTAATTGCTGTCTGTTTCTTACTGTTTGCTGAGGGATGTAAAACATTTCTTTGGCTCCTCTGTTCGGTTTTGAGAGAGTTTTGGAGAGAGCAAAGCAGTTCTTGTAGGAACATCAGGGTTTAAAGTGCCTGAGAGCATTGTCCAAATGCTCCTTGAACTCTGCCAGGCTTGGAACCAGAACAGCTTCCCTGGGGAGCCCGTTCAATGCCTCATCACCTCTCAGGATTTCTTTTGCTGAGATCCAACCTAAACCTTCCCTTCCAGCCATTCCCTCAGCTGCTGTCACTGTCACAGAGAGCAGAGATCAGCTCTGCAACAACGCTCCCACTTCACAGACAGGACCTGAGACACCAAAATCAACCTGAGTACTCAGCCTTGCTTCTATTCTACCCTTTCAAAAACAGCAGCAGAACTGCCTAGCACAGAATCACACAAAATGTGTTTGATAGATGAGACAAAGAAGCCAAATACACCCCAATTTCTGGGCTGTTGAACACTTCTCTTTTCTCCTTCTGATCTTCCCAGATTGCAATCAGTGGGATACTTCGGGCTATTCTCCTTGGCTGTGATGTGCTTTCAAAATGATTTTAAGGCCGGCTGTATTTGCCATCGTTAGGGGCTCATTTTCAGTATGCAGATATATTTAAATGTATTCATCCTCCCCCACCTTTGTGCGTGCTGACTGTCAGCTGTGTCTGCACAACCTGCCAATTATTGTGACTTCCAGAACAATAACAAATTAATTGATAGGCAGAGGAAACCAAGAAGCAACGAGGAGATCATCAACGCCGGCAAACGAGTCAACACCACCCAAAGTGGTCATCGGCTGCTCTGCTCCGTTCAGGACTTCAAAGCAGCTGTTTGAAATCCTTATTAAAATTCATGAAGTGTGTGCTCCTGTCTGCTTCACTCAGGATAGGGCAGAATTTAAAATAATATAGGATTTTACAGCCTGGTTCACTTGTATTTAAACTGTCTTAAATTTTATGAGGGAGGACCCTATACAGAAGGATGTCTTGCAAAATTTTGCTTAAACTGTGTAGCTCCTTATCACCTTCAAGGGCAGCAGAACCTAAGCACAGCAGCACAGTCCTCAGTCGTGGATGTGGATAAATTCTAGATAATTTCATTGTTTTCAGTCTCATTTCCACATTTCTGTACAATTGATTGCATGTACTCAAATATTCCAAGTATGGAAACATTTATCTTACCCATTCAAAAACATGGCATAGAAAGGTAATTCCCCAATCTGAACTTCAGATGGAAAATTGACTCTTTTCTTGTCTTTGAAGAGGTGATTTCTACTTCCAGCAACATCTTCCTCCTCCATTCTTGCAATGGCCATGGGTTGATTTCTTGGGCTGCGAGATGGAGAAAACATCCTGGACAAAAGATTTCTGGAACTTTTGTGTCATTAGTGATGTCTAAAATTTGAGACAAATACCACCTTCAAGCCTAAAGCAGAGGTTTAGGTATCAGCTTGTCTGGGGGAACCAGGCACAGTTACTATTTGATTCTGTCATCTTGCTTTTCTTCAACTGACTTTGAGTTTTTGCATTTTATTGAAAAAAAAAAAAAAGTATGTGAGGAAGATTTTAGGACAGTAAAAAATTGCTTTTCTGGGTTATTTACATGAGATTTTGGAAGCTGCTATTTCTCATAGGAGGCTGTACCTCTCTTTCCTCCCCAACAAATTATCTTCAAGAACATATATAACTATATATAACTACATAACTATATAAATATCTAACTATAAATAAATATGAACAAACACTATGGCATTGATGTCAGAATGAGCCATCCTGCCAGCTCCCTGTTGTGAGGCACTGCTGAGGGTCAGGGAAATGTGATGATATTAACAATGAAGAGGAGTTTCTAGGAGGGAAAAGTTCACAAATATCATCTCTTTAAAAAAAAAAAAAAAAAAAAAAAAAAGAAAGAACTAAAGAAACTGGCAGAAATTAGAGCATCCTAGAAGATCAAGTATTTAAATCCTTGAGGGCACTCAGATACTTGTTTTGCTGTATTAGTTGCTCAAATCCATGGCAGGGAAACATCACTTTAGGTTTATTTCCGGTCTAATCTCACGGAGTCCTCTGTACTGAGAGGTGTCCTGTGCCCAGCTGGAGATTCACCCAACCATTGCTTTACACCTCCATTTTTTCCCCAGAGATTTACCCCAAACAAGACGCAGATTGTTGAGCCTGAAAAGACCCAAAGAACAACATGATGATGGCAAAGCTACTCCAGACCTTGAGAAAATTAAATATATTCATATAGGAGCAAGATGAGGGAGGTAAAAATGACAAAGAAGAGAAGCACAACAGGAAAAGCTCTTAATTTGTGAATAGAAAATGTGGATATTAGAAATGCTGAAAGAGTGTAGCCATTTGATGTACTCAATAGCTGTAGAATAAATAAAAATACAATAATAATAACTATAACAACAATCTAGCTGGTGTATTCCTTTTGTCCAGAAAACCACTAAGCACTTTACAGAGGAGGTCAACACCATTAGCACTATTTTAGACTCTAAAATTCACCTGGTGGAAGATTTAAAGCAGAAATCTCTCAGTAGCCTGCCCTTGGATTTTGCTCGTGATGGTTTATTCCTTTGTCCATCAGCACTATTTGCAAGTCTAAGCAGCCTGGCAAAATTGTACCAGGTGATGTTTTTCACTTTTAATATGTGAGTGACATCTCTTTTTCTCTACAATGACTCATCAGAGCAAATACACGGAAAACAACTTTGCTTTTGCACATTCCCAGAGCAAGATAACAAGGTTGCCTTGAGATTTTCTTTGGAGGGTTTTTCATTCCAAGTGATATCGAGTTCTCCATGCTGAAGGTTTTCCAGCTACATTGGGATCATTCCTTGACCTTGTAACAGCCTTCACCCACACCTCACCTAGAAATAAGTTTGAGTGTGATCATGGTAAGACATGGTCCTGCAATTTAAAAAATGAAGGCAGAATGGAATCCAGTTATTCCCTTCCATCTTTACCTGTGAGCATTGGGATGTTTTAGTCAACTGAAAACAGGTTCTTCATTCCAATGTAATAAAGAATTTACACCATTTTCAAAAATGGGTTTTTTGATGGTCTGGAAGTGCACATCAGCATCCCTCAGACTTTTCAAGTGCATGTCAAGAAGAAGAGTAAAAGAATTTGCTTAATGAGTGGAGCAATCACTCCGGATTTGTCCAGCCAACACTAGGAAGGAAATAAAACCAACCCCGAACAAGCAAACCAACACACACCAAAAAAAACCCCAAACAAACAAACAAAACAAAAACAAAAACACAAACAACTACACACACAAACCCAACAAAAACCACAAAACCCCAAAGTAAAAAAAAAAAAACAAAACAAAGCAAAAAACCAAACAAAAAAACAAAAACCAAACGACAGAAAAAAAACCCCCCAGATAAAACCTCAACAAACAAAAAAAAGAACCATTAAAATAAAAAATCAGCCAGCTGATTTATTGACCATGGCATGGTAATTGATTGCTTTAAATATCAAATTACTCAGCAGCTTGGAAAGCTGGAGGTGGAATTGTTCTGTACCTCCTCCAGCTCCCTTCACTCCCCATGCTCAGAGGTGGGATGTTTTCCTATGTGCTCCTTCCTCTTATATAATTTTGGGTAGAGTGAGGGGAAACACTGAGAGTGAAGAATTTTTTTTATTCTCTGTGTCAGGTAACAATTTGAGTCAAACCCACTAAACCATAACGTTTTATATGTAGCCATATAAAGCAAGGGACATCAAACCACATTTATTTCATCTCCTACTGTTCTACCAAACTTCAGATCAAAAAATGACCCACATTTCCAACTGCTTTAAAATATGAGGAAGTGCTGGCATTCCACAATTAAAAACCCCTCCAATAAAATCATTATTCTAATTCTGACCAGGACTGCCCTGAACTCAGTGAAATCAGACCTCTCTATGACTTTAAACCAGAATATTTTGAAAAGCTTGAAAAGATCATGGAAAAGATTTGGGAGCCAAAAGATTTTTTTCAAAGAACAGAAAAGAGCATTTATGTATATTTTCCAAATTTTCTCACGTTCTAACATAGAATCATAGAATGGATTGTAAGGGACCTTAAAGATCATCTTGTTGTCATGGGTAGGGACACTTTCCACTAGAGCTGATTGCTCCAACCCTGTCCAACCTGACCTGAAACATTTCCAGGGGAGTGAGGATTTTTTTTTTTTTAATGGAAATATGAGTAAACTACAGGGTGACTGCAGCTGTGCCAGCACAGGTTTGCCTGGAGTCTGGATCAGATTTCAATTCTGCAACAAGAGATGTGTCCCTTGACTGTGATTCTTTTAACACAATAAAAAAATTTTATTGAACACACAAAAAAAAGAGCAACTTAAAAAATAAAATCTCCAATCTCATATCTGTGATATAAGAAGGGTTGTCCTTTTAAACAACAGGTGATGGCTTAGGGGGAAAGGAGACAATAACACCTGAAACAGCACAAGCCATGGATTTTGGGATATTTTGAAATCAATTTATTCACTCTCTCCCTTCCCTGACATACCACATTTTCTTCAAGGTATCCTGAGATGTCTCAGCTTTCACACCAGCTCCAAATTCCATTATTTTGCTCATCCACTGAAAGCAGAGTGTGGAAGAATGCTCCAGCTGATGGATTTAATGCAGCAAATATGAATAAAATTCCCTGGCAGAAATCCAGCTCTCACTTCCCCATCGTTCACTGCAGAGGGTGCTGTCTGCCCACATTCCTGGTCCTCAGGAAGAAAAAAAGGTGGAGAAAGAGGGTTATGAACTATTTAAAAGTTGAAAAGTTTTGGTTTCGAAAAACAAAAGCAACTTGTGGTATATTACCCAAATGCACAAAACTCTTGCACAATTAAAGACATAAAATCACATTTCAGAGTCATGACAAAATAAGTCACAGTGGATCAAAGCTGCTGTCACAGCCAGAATGGAACTTTGAACAAACACAAGGCAGGCAGCCACATTAAACTAAAAAAAAAAAAAAAAAACAAAAAAACAAAAAACAAAACACAAACAAAACAAAACAAAAAAAAACAAACAACAAAACCAAAAAAAAAAAAAACCAACAAAACAAAAAAAAAAAAAACAACCAACTTTTTGTCCCTGCCTTTAATGGAGTTTGAGTGTTTCTGATATCATCCACATAGGCAGTGATGCTAAAATGCAAGCAGTGACTCCTCCCTGGTAAAATGATCAAAGTTTTGGGGATCTGTTTTTGTACTGAATCAGTTGAAACATCAGAATTTTGTTATTAAACAGCCATTGGGGACGCACCAGGATGCCTCAGACACAGGCACAGGGAGCAGGTGACTCCCACAGCTGCACCAGGTGCTCCAGGGTGTCAGGACTGGAAATTAAATACGAAAAAACAACACGGAATTCACAGGAAAATTGGTTTTGGTATGTGCTGTTCCAAAGGCCAATTAACCTCAATTTTAAAGGATAGGCATTTAGTCAACCAAACTCTAAGAAAGTGATAAATATGGGGGGAATTTTGAGAGGGTGAGGAAGAAAGTACAGCAATATTCTCAGTTTTGGAGAGTTAAAAAAGAAATTCATTTTAGTGAAACTGTAATCACAAAACAGCTCTTTTTCTGGAAAATGTGAACCCTGCCATAGACACATAGTAACTTTTCTTCATGTCACATGCTATTACTACTTTTGAATTTGACCTAAATACTTTAATTAATAATTAATATTTATAGATAGGTCAATAGTAGCAACAATACTATCTCTTATTAATTTTTTTCTTTTAAATGTGGAGAATATTTTTAATTCTCTATTGAAACCTGCCTTTGCCTTTCATGTCAACAAGACTCACCAATCTCAATTTGTCATCAGAGAGTTATTTATACCAACATCAGGAGTTATTTATACCAGTACTAAAATAGTATTAAACTCTTTATAGTGGTAGGACTATCAGAACTACCCTAATTTATACCAATACTAAGCTCCTCCAACCTCCTGGAGAATTGTTCACGTTAAGAACACTCTGAGTGCTATCATTTCGATGCTGTATTTCTTGTAAGGAAACACTATGTAGATAGGCCACAAAATATTCCCTTTCCAGCATTATATTTCTACAATTAATTGCAGAATTCAAGTCTGACAAGACCTTGGAAGATTTTTCTGGTCATGCATCAACACTGAACCACATTGAGCTTTGATGGTCTGCAGCAAGCATACACAAAATACACAAAATATCTGCTGTGACACTCAGCTATACAATAGTTATTTGATACATTAAACTATATTTGATGCTAATTTTGAGTGGGGAGAAGGGAAATGCATATTTTGCAAAGATTTGGAAGACAGATAAATCACAGAGCAGAGATCCAGGATGAAATGGAGACAGCAGAGCTCCTTCGAGCCCTTTGCTCACCACAATAACAACAATTAGATGATGTGTGAAACTCAGGGAACAGCAGCATTTTTAGGTGTTATTAACAGGGTGATTCCCCACTGTCACTCTGTGCATGATGAATTCATTTTTACCATTGTGAAATGTGTTTCAGCTTCACAGCATTTCCAGCTACTGTTACCCTCTCTTCTGCATTTGAGCTGAGGTTCACGGAGGGAGGAAAGTTCAGCTCTAGAGCCAGTGGTGAAAATTTTGGAGCTCCAGGCCTGGGGAGCACAGCTGAACTTCAGGAAAAATTATAATTTTTTTTCCTAGATAACAAAGGCAAATAGAACCCAACATTTCATTGGGTAAATTAATGTGGGCTATTGATGGCAACAGATACTCACTGTGAGGATGAAAGTCACTGACTCCTCATGGCTTCCCTGTCCTCCATTCCTAGGGCTTGTGATCCAATGTAATTAATTCGTAATACAATTAATTCAGTGCAGATAGTTGGTTTTGTGAGCTCCAGACCTGCTTTGCCCAGAACTGGCTGTAATTACATTCATTACTTGGCTTCCGTGGCATTTCTGAAACACCACAATAACGCAGAAGAGGAATTTCTGAGCTGCTACTCTGATCCAAATTCTTCTGGAATAAATGGAGAAAGTCCCTTTTCCTTGCTCTTGAGAATTCCCTGGAGTTTTTCTGTCCCACCTTCCCAGCCCCTCACCACACCCACCTGCTAATTTAAAGGTCTCCTAATTAACGGTACACGGTGGAAGCTTTTAGTTCCACATCCCGTCATATTTAATTACAAGCTTCATGTTCTACTTCACTCCACGTGCCTTTGCTGATGTTTAACCCATGTCTTTTTGGCAGGGAAGAGTTGGTTTTACACAAAAGCTCTGATTATGTTCGAGGTAATTACATCTCAGTTTTTGGAGGATTATTCTGCTTGGGTGTCTATCCCTCTGTGCTCACAGTCACTGTCACAATTTCCGTGAAACAGCAGCCAAAATAATATGAATGAGTAAATAACATTAAGTCATCAATAATGTGATTTTTCAAGGTGTTCTCTTCCTTCTCCCAGCCTGCAGGGGTTGCAGTCAGTCCATTCCAAAGGGTCTCGGCAGCTTTTTCCTCTCAAGGGAGGACTCCTCACCCTCTTCCCCTGCTCCAGCCTGATGCATTCAGAAAGCAAATATCCTTTTAAAGCTAAATTCTTTCATTCTTGAACCAAACTCTGGTTTTTATCTCCTTTTAAATAATTGCAGTGGCACTTCTGAGATCTTTGCAACTTTTTTTCTTTTGTTTACTTTGCTTGTCTTTGATTTATTCTAAGTTGCTGCTTGACATTTTATGGTGCACTGGTGGTTGCTGTGAGTTCCTTCCCTGCTCCTTCAGCACAGACAGCACCCAGTGCTTTCATCCCACTGATGCAAAGTGACAAAATTCTTCATGTAGAAGCATAGAAAACACAGAAAAAACTGTTTCAATTATTTTTTCCCCATCTTCAGGAGAGATTATTTGCATGCTTGGACACAGTATCAAAGGGAACAGTGACCTTCAAACCTATTTTGCTTTTGTGCCTCTCAGGATGGATGGATTTCTTTTTTCCTTTTTCAATATTCCATTTTATTTTAGTCAGGAAGGAAGGAAGGAAGGAAGGAAGGAAGGAAGGAAGGAAGGAAGGAAGGAAGGAAGGAAAAGGAAGGATATGATGATCATGTCTTTATTTAGTAAAATTTGCACATTCCAGAATACTCTGGATTCTCTCTGCCAAAAGGAGTATCCTTGACAGAGAATTATAAATTGCATTTGCAGCTCATTAATTGGGGTCATTGATTGAATGTGTTTAGGTGAAATATGCTAAAATACACGTAATATTTACATGTGTCTGTGTTGGTTGGAATATTTTTCTCTTTTGAAGAGAGTTTAGAACTTTTCTCTCCCTGCTTTCACAAGCATATATCAAGAAACCTTCCAATTTCAGAGCTGCTTTATATGAGTCTTATCTTACTCCAGAGGGACAATTATGTGCTTGTCTTATTTCTTCCTCTTTTATAATTTTTTTCTTTCAGAATCTAGAAATTTTGCTTTGCTCTGTAAGATGAAGAGGAAGAGCAAAGCAGTCCAACACCAACCCTCTGCATTTTCAGGTTTGGAGATTTTATTTTCAGGCTTATCGACTGCATTTGCTTTTAATCAGCTTTTTATTTTTTATCTTTTATAATTTTTTGCCACTGTGAATTTAAAATTGCATAAGTATAATTAAACAGAAATTGAAATTAAGGAATTATGGGAGTAGAATAAAACCATCCTGCCCTGACTGAGGTACAGTGCTTATCATGAGACAAAGAATGAAAAAAAAAAAGAGCAGTCAGGGCAAAGTTCTCATTCAAACAAATTCAGTTCTCTGAGGCTGTAAGGATCTGTGATTTCTCTTTTCAAACCTCCCTTCTCTGGACTGAAGGGAACTGAAATGATCCTCATAGCACCACGCTCACCAGGACTGAACTTGACAGTGAAAAATGAAAGCTTTGAACCTGCAGGGTCGGTAGTGGGGATTTTTGATGGGATGTAGAAGATTTTTTCTTGGAAGTGATGAAGAAGAAAGTCCTATGGGTGCTGAGAGGTCACAAACAGTGACACCGACACTTTTGGTTCTGGGCTCAGAGTCTTCCTCGTGGCTTTGGGATTTTGACACTGTTGAGCCAGGAGAACACATGGATGTGTGTCAGTCATGCTGAGCAGTGCACAGAGGAGAACAAGCTGCAGAATCACAGAACCAGGATATTTTATGTTAGAAAATACCTCCGAGATCCTTGAGCCAACCTGTGACTGACCCCCAGAGCCCCGAGTGCCACATCCAGCTGGATCTTGAACACCTCCAGAGACGGAGATCCCATCTTCTCCCTGGACAACCCCTACCAATGCCTGACCACCCTTTCCATGAAGAAATATTCCCAAATATGCAACCTGAACCTCCCTGGCCCATCCGGAGGCCGTTCCCTCTCCTCCTGTCCCTGTTCCCTGGAGCAGATCCCAAATCCCCCTGGCTGTCCCCTCCTGTCAGGGAGTTGTGCAGAGCCACAAGGTCCCCCCTGATCCCCCTTTTCTCCAGGCTGAGCCCTTTCCCAGCTCCTTCAGCTTCTCCTGGTTCTCCAGACCCTTCCCCAGCTCTGTTCCCTTCCCTGGACAAGCTCCAGCCCCTCAATGTCCTTCCCAAATAGAGGAACCCAGAACTGGATGCAAAACTCAATGTATGGCCTCAGCACTGCCCAGCCCAATCCCTACCCTGGTCAAATTCTGACATTAGACAGAAAATTCAAATATATCAAACTCTGTTGAAACAAAAAGTTTTAAAACATGTGAGACAAAATGTTCTGAGAAAACGTTCAGAATAATTCTGTCATCAAATCGTATTTTCCTGTACTGGAGCAATGAAACACACAGGGCAGATCCAGCCTTGGATGAGGAAGGGAGAGATTCAGCTGCTCTTTTGTACATTAAATGTCTTCAAAAGGCTTGGGCTAAATTAAGTTCACTTTAGGAGATTTGGCAGAGCTGAGAGACATTACAAGTTATTTTTTACTCCTCATGGGTGATGATTGAGCTTTCAAAGATGGTAAAAGCTTCCTTAAAACTGGAGAGAGCCATCCATGCAGGTATAACAATAAAAGTTTCTGCAGGCAGCCCTTCACCTCCATCCCACCTTAAAAAATGTTTTGAACTAAAAAAATGATTTTGGCAGAAATCTACTTTTGTATTTGAGCAAACTTAACTTCCATTGTTATTTTATGGTGTCACATGGGGCACCTCAGGTGCAGGAGTAAACAGGGAGTAAAAAAATAAATTGATCTTTAGTCTTAATGAAGCCTCAGAGAATCTGATCCTCAGGGCCTCCCAAAGTGAAATGGGGCCTCCCAGAAGGAAGGAAAAACAAAAAAAAAAGACATCCCTGGAAGCTGTAATGGCAAATTTCAGCTACACAGATGCTGCAGCAGTAGGCACAGCCCCTGAATGGGCTGGAATTCCTCCGAGATTGGAGGTGAGATATTCACCCATTAATTCCTGCTGGAAAGGTGCACTCAGCCCCTGCTGGAAAAGAGGGATCCATCCTAACCCTGTAAAACAGTCACTGCTGTCATGTTAGGGGAATGAGGAAGATACTCAAAAAGAATTACAATTACTTTTATTTTCCTGAGCATGTATTTGTTGTTTTCACTCAGAAACTCAATTTGGGCAACCACACGTGGGTTTTTAAAGAAGTATCATTAAATCCCTTCCTGTGTGGACCATAATAACGTGAAGTTATTTCACATATCATTAAAGATGGAGGACAGCGCAAATTTAAAAGCAGATATATCTAACACTCACTCACTTCAGCCGGAACTCTTTCAAAAGACCGTGATTCATCATGGAACAGAACAATTTCTATGTCTAAAACTCTTTTTTTTTTTTTTTTTTTTTTTGTATCTCTAAGTACCTCACAATCAGTGGAGAACTGTCATTTTCCAGCCCACTTTATGTCATGAGCTAAGTGACTAACCTGTTCAAAGTGTTTAGTGTCAGCTTGGAAAACAGAAAAACCCAGACAAAAGGAGGAAATTAGCATCCCGAGGAGTACAAAAAGCTCATGCAAAGCTGAAAATTCAAATAATCTCCATTCCAATCTTCTGAAAAATACCCAAAGGCCTATGAAAGAGGAGCTTCACTAAATTTTTGGCTGATGATCTATCTGAAGCTGAGTTTTCCCTAAACAGAAAGTTTTATCACTCTGGAGAAGTTGGCTTTTAGAATGTGTGGAACTTTTGAGGAGTCTTTGGAGCATTGTGTGTGAGGAATCAGAAACAAATGAAACAGAAGATAAAATTCAGGCTTCGCTTAGTGTGGGCAGATAATGACAAAATAACTCGATACTTTTCCCTGAAAATAAAAGATTTTCCATGGAAAGCATTTCACATTTAATCTGTGAGTGTGGGTACAGCTGCAGTGACAGGGATTTGACCAGAACTGCACGGAGGAAAACTGGAAAAGGGAAAAATCAGGTCAAGAACTCCCTGGCAGAGTTTCCCAAGAAATAGGACTCAGGGCTCAGCTCATGTCATGGTTTCTGTTACGAACTGGCATAAAATGATGCTCTGTTAATTCAATTTCCCGTTGATCTGAAGCTAGATGGCATCTTCTACTAACAGAAAAATCAGGGTTTTGTATCCTAAAAGCTGAGTGGCCTCGAACACTGGGATTAAAAGAAAGCTGAAAGGGATTTAATAAGAAAAAAATAGTAAGATTGCATATTTGGAGACTGATCACAGGCATTTGTGGGACACAACAGTTGGGAATGATGAGAAAAAGGAGCAGTGGTGAGCACAACTGATACCAGGGTGAGGGGGAAATGCCAGCAAGGAGGAACTGAATGCAACAGCCCAAACTGCCTCCAGTAGACTCGAGAAAAATGATTGGCCTGGTATGAGAAATGGAGGGGATGTCATTTTTAATGCACCTGTCCATGGCCAACAAAGATTGAGCCCTGAAGAGAAACTGAGTCAGGGGAGGGAGAACCCTCTTCGGGATGGAGAGAGGGAAAATCAGCCTTGGTGTGGCAGTCAAAGGCCCAGAAGAGCTGTGATTGTCCTCTGCCAGCAGCCCAGTGAAACAAATTCCAGGGAAAGAAAAGGTTTTTGAAGCTAAAAAACCCAAATTTAGAACAAGAGCATCTGATTTTGACTGTCAATGAGTGCCTTTGAGCTGATACCAATAGGATTTATGGACCATTCACTTAGGAAATGGATTTGATGATCACTGTGGATCCCTTCCAACCCAGAAATGTCTGTGATTCTGTGATTTCACACTTTCAGACTGGTGAAGTCTTGGGATAGTATTTAATAGAAAAGAAAGAAAGAAAGAAAGAAAGAAAGAAAGAAAGAAAGAAAGAAAGAAAGAAAAGAAGAAAGAAAGAAGAAAGAGAAAGAAAGAAAAAGAAAGAAAGAAAAGAAAGAAGAAAGAAGAAAAGAAAGAAAGAAAGAAAGAAAGAAAGAAAAAGAAAGAAAAAAGAAGAAAGAAAGAAAGAAAGAAAGAAAAGAAAGAAAGAAAGAAAGAAAGAAAGAAAGAAAGAAAGAAAGAAAGAAAGAAAGAAAGAAAGAAAGAAAGAAAGAAAGAAAGAAAGAAAGAAAGAAAAGTGGGTTTATAACAGCTACCATGTGGGATTCTACTTCAGTTTCCATCTCTCACAGGAACACGGGATGGTCTTTCTGAGCAGAGTACTGTTCTCTGCTTTAGGATCTCCTGGCTAAACGCTCATCTCTGAATCTGCAGAGCAATGCAATGATGATTCCTTTCCCTTCAAACATGGAAAATAATGGCACCTCTGCAAATCTTCTATTACCCTCTCACGGTAGGGCTTGATGAGAAAAGACTCATCCTTCATGAGCCCAGGAGATGGATGGAGATGCTGATGGGCTCCTGTGTGGCTCATCATGATCAACAGTCTCCAACTGAGAGTTCTTACCCAAACTGCTCAAGTTCAGATGTTTACATCACTGACCAGCACTAAGAACTGAAATGTTCCTCTCCACTTTTAGGATCTTGCTGTTTCCGACATTTTTTCATTAAAAAATAAAAAAATATTGGTTGCACATGATCTCTCAGCCACTGGGAAAAAACCCACCCCTATATGATTTCACTTCTGTTCAGCTCTGAGTTGTTCTGATGGAATGATTCCAAAACCTAATATTGCAACCAGGTTTTATTCATAAAATTATGTTTTGGGTGGGGTTTTTTTTCCATCTCAGTTATTTGGATTGAAATGAAATGAATGGAAATGGGAAATGGATTTCCCTTCAAGCTCATTGCCCTAAATTTCCAGAGACATTGTTTCTCACAATGCTGCTTCCCCTAACTTTAACTCCTGCCTCTTCCCTGTTTAAGAGAAATTTGTCACTTCAGCTTTCAGTGTGCAGCACAGAAATGTGCTGGGTGATGTGACCTTGAATATTCACTGATGGCAAGAAGGAAAACCTGGTGCTCTGCAGGGGACTGATCATTAGGGAGAAATATTGGAAATTTTTCACATACACGATGTAGATTTTTTCTCATTACTGCTTTTAAATACCTAAAATGAAATATAGACCTGTTCTAGACTCTTTCTCTTCTCAGCTGGTGAGAAGCTTGTGAATGTAATGTCTTCTCAATCAAATTTATTTTGCATTCTTTGGTGCTCTTCATCTTCTTGGAGGATCCATCACTGTTTTTTAAGCAAGCACCTGTGAAAAGTGCAGTGTACCCCCATCAGACATTGTTGGGATGCTCTTCTGAAACCTTTTTCATCATTATCAACTTTTGTAACCTCAAAGGAGATTATTCATTTATTTTTTCATCATTGTTTCCTTATTTACCAATCTTGAAGCCCTGCTCTCGTGCCTTCATCTCCTGGGAAAAATCAGAATCCTTTGAGGCAGGATAAGAAAGTAAAAACCCTCTGCAAACACGATCCTGTTTCACTCTTTCTCTCCAGCTTTGGAGGAGGATCTGGAGGGATTTCTGACTCACTTCAGCAGAGCAAGAACCCTTCCTTGTCAATGTTATTCCAAGTGAGACCAACTTTCTTACAGCTTTGTTTTCGCAGGATGACACTGAGAGGAATGTTTTTTAGGGTGAGTGTAAAAAATGCAGGATTTGGTTGGAGTAAAACCAGAGAGATGGGTCCTGTTTCACAGTGGGATTTTAAGGGATAGCTTGTTTGGGACTCATTTCAAAGGCAAGTTTTAATTAAAAGCACATTGTGCAGATTTGTAAGAAAGTGGCTAACTGGTAGAAGGTCAGCTGTGTTGTAAGCAGCAAGTCATGGGAAAATGGTGCTATTATGGGTTACATAAGCATAACAAAGCTTTCATCTATAATTACTATTAAATTTGTCCTCTTTGTATAGGCTCCATAGCTCTGCTGGCCTTCAGGGCTTCAGCTAACATGGGGTTTGACTTTTTGCTAGTGGAAGATACTTCCCAATCAGCAAAGAATATAATGAGATCTGATTCCTCCCTTTTAGAAGGAGGGAGAACAGAGTACAAAGGTGAAACAGCACAGAGAGAGCTGGAGCACAAATTACAGCAGATAAAAGCCTGCTGGTGTTCCAGGACAGAGCAAATTCGACCCCAGGAATTCTTTGTCCATTTATGCAACGTGGAGGAAGGACATGTCCTGAGATGACAGCTAATAGAAAAGGACATGGCTTGTCACCTGTCAAGTGTTGTATTCAGGGAGAGGAGAGTGATTGCTTAGCAGAGCTGTTCCAAAACGGTGCCAAGGAATTGATTCATCCTCAGGTGCAAAGGTTGGAATTGAGCTGGGCACCGCAGACATCAACCAGTGGGTGTAGCGAGCAAGGGAACACGAGCAGAAGGCTGGAGTCTAGAAGATGAAAAAAGTGTCATCAAATGTCAACATCAGTCTTTGAGTGTGACATGGAGCTTCTGGACTGAGTCCACTGGAGGGTGGAAAAGATGAGGAAGAGGAGGGTGGAGCATCTTCCTGATGAGGAAAGGGTGAGGGAGCTGGGGATGATCAACCTGGAGAGGAGATGCTGAGGTGGAAACTCATCCCTGTGGGTCCCTGCGTGCAGGGAGGGCTCAGAGCAGGGCTGGGATCTGCTCCAGGGAATCAGTGCCAGCACCAGAGGAACGGGCAGGAACTGATGCCCAGAGAGTCCCACCTGGACAAGAGGCAGAATTCCTTCCCTGGGCAGTGCCTGAGCACTGAACTGATTGTGCAGAGAGGGTTTGGAGTCTCCTCACTGGGAATATTCCAGAGCTGCCTGGACACAATCCTGTGCCATGTGGGATGACTCTGCTGGAGCAGGGAGCTGGCACCAGATGATACTCTGTGGTCCTTTCCAGCCTGGCCCATCCTGCGATTCCATAATTCCAAATATTCCACTGCACACATTCAAAATCCAGAGATGGATTTTTGACTGTAGTTATTTTAATGCTGTATTGTCATAACCAAGAGTACAAGAGCTCCCCTACAAGTTTAGGTGGATATGGGGCTCATCTTTGATGTCCTTCACTGAGACACATTTGCTTGGTGTCATTCTATAAGTGTCCGTGGAAAACCATCTGGCATTAATGAATTAACATCTAGCATTAATATATTAACATCTGGCATTAATAAATTAGCATCTGGCATTAATGAATTAACATCTACCGTTAATGATTAACATCTAGAATTAATGTATTAGCATCTGGCATGCTTGAAGCTGGACATGGATTCTGAAGCATGTCTTAAATGTTGCTGCTGGTGGCTTTTTCCTCTCAAATTCCTTTTTTCCAAACAGGCAAATACACAAGTCAGTCAATTTAAAGTATTTGTAAAGTTATATCTGAAAATTTGACATGGCCCCAACCACACTGAGACATTACCCTGCTGACTGGACATGAAAAATGCAATCTGAACTTTATCTAAAAGAAATTTCATTCAATAAAAGCATTGTTAGCTCAGGTGTGGAGCTATGCTGAGCATCTTTACTGACAAAATAGTGACAAACGGGGAAAAATTCTTTATTTGTGATTATTGGTACGCCCAAAGCTAATGTGGTAAAACTCTGGGTAACTGATGGGTTTTATGGGTTACAATAAATGTAGAATATTTTCTTTCCCAGAGCAGGACATTGAGGCATTGCTTCTTGTAATTAATAAATTGTAATAATTTATTACTGGTTAGGATAGTGCAGGTTGTATTGTAAGCTTTGAAGAAAAAGTCACCTAAAGAACAGAAAGTCCCCTAAATTTTGCCCCTTGTACATGACCAGGTATCTCATGACTGCATTGTTTTGGGGTTTTCTGGACCACTCAAGCTCTTTAGAGGGGCTCTTCACCTCTTTCCCTATAAACACACTCAGGCCTGTGTATCATCTTTCAGGCAATATTGTGCCAATTTCTATAGATATTTACTTTTATTGTAAGCTTCTTTATTTCCCTGGATATTTTCTAGTTCTTGTCAGCAAGTATAGACAAACAACGATGCTTTTTTTTTCTGTATGAGACAACGCAGAGCTAAAAATCCACCTATCATATTTATCACATGAATTATAAAACATTCAAAGATACTTTTTTCTCCCTTAAATATTTCAGTAGATACATAGACTAAGTGATGTCTAAGTTCTGATTCTGGGGAGACAGAGACATTTGCTGCATTTTGCAGATAAATACAAGGGGACCACCTGTGCATCTGTTTTTAAGATTCCCAGCAGTAATTTTTCCCTCAATTCCTCTTGCTCTTTTCCCATGTTGGGATTTCAGGGTTTATTTTTACCCACAACCCAAGGAGTTAATTCAGACTATTCACCTGCAGAATCCATTTGTTTCATGCTTTCTTCTCTTCCAAATTACAGAGTTTTTCTTCCAGCTATGGAAGTGATTATGTAGCAATTATTGCAATCTTACAACATGGGAAGGGGATTCTATTTTTCTGTCCAATAATCCAACAGTGGGATTTCAAAGACATGGATTGCAACAAACTGGAATAGGAATTGAAAAAGAGAGGTCTTCAGTATTTCCAGTAATTTCTGCCTTTGCTTCCCACACTTAAAATATATGGCTCAGAAAAAGAATATTAATTTGCTTGAGGAGTGTATTTCTACTTACAAAAAAGGCTTGAGGCTTCCTGTCTTTCAATAAGAAATATATTTCTACTTTTTAATTAGGATCCTTGAAAATTCAGGCTAAATATGTGAATGACCACTGCTTATGCTACGAGGATTAAAGGGCATATCATAAGAAATGTAAGTTTACAACTGCAGAAGGTCTTGAAGTTGAAAAAAAAAAGGTCATGAAAACATGATTGTGCAAATATTAGCACAACTCAGATTGCTCACATTAATCCAATTCAGCTGGTCATGATTTCCAAGGATTTGAAGTTGACTGGAGCAGAAAGATTAAATAAAATTGAAATGGTGTTGCTGCTTTATAGCTGCTTAAAATAATCCAGGATATCAGGCTTAATGAAGGTTGGGATTTTAGGTGATGGGTTTGTGTATGTATGAGGCAAAACAAAATCTTGAAACAACAGCACTAAAGCTGCTTTGAGGGTCTTCTCGTATTTTGCTGCCATGTACCTCTGGATGCACTATAAATATAAATTAATTTCCATCTCTGATTCCATTTTAGAGTACTTCTTCTCCCTTCTTGTTTTCATCTGGGTATCATTCCTAATCTTTTGGGATTAACAAATTTACATAGAAGGCTTTGCTTTTCAAAAGGACAGGCAAACTGTTGGGTACCAAATTTTTTATGTGACCATGACAGATATAATTGTATTCCAGTGGGTCTGGATTTACAGTCCTGGGAGCTCCTTCTGGATTTTCTCCTTCTCTCAGAAAGCAATTAATTAAAATTCACTTGTCAGCATCAGTCTCCAGAGTCGTGGGAACAGGGGCCATGGTTCAAACTGCTCAAAAACCTCATGAAACCATCATGAGACATCCCTCGTCTGCATGCAAAGATTCCATGATTTTCCTCTTTTCTTCTGTACTGTTCTTGATTAACACTTCCCAAAACACGGCCAGTCTCCATCTGAAATTGCTACAGCTGCTGATTTCCTGGCTCCAGTTGCTGCTCAAATTCTCCTCTGAATTTGTCTTTTGTTTTTCCAAATTTTTTCTGATTAGTCAAAAAAATATTTTATCCTCTTGTATTATATCCCAATGCAGGAACTTACATACTTTAAAAAGCAAGTCT
>CM019217.1:1477569-1499720 GCA_009741485.1 Malurus cyaneus samueli | reverse complement strand
TAAAATAGGGGGGAAAAAAAGAGGGCACTTTTTTTCACAATTTAACAACTTACAAGAAAATGCAAAAACTCAAGGCTGGTTTGAAATGAAATATCAATGCACAATATAGAACATAAAATCATAATGTAAAAGGGAAAAAGTGGGGGAAAAGCAGTAATTATCAGGAAAACAATCAGCAAATACTAATTTGTTGCCATTACAGATGCTGTGGCTATCTGAGTGAGGGAATTCAAAACTGAGCAGTGGACAGGCCGCAGGAAAAAATCTGGAATGGTTTAAAGAACCCTTAGATCAACAGGACTTCAAACCAGCTTTGCAAAAAATTGACTTTATTCCCAGTCAAGAGAACCTGAATATGTGGTTTTGAGGGGTGAGGAGTGATAATCAACAATGTGAGAAAGATGTAGGTACCTGAAGTCAACAGGTGCTTGGTCACACACACACATTGTTGAAGCATTAAAGATGAAGGGTAGAAAACATGATTTATGGAGATTTTTCTGTGCACAGGATTATTCTCAGAAGAGCCATGTTCATTTTTTGGCAGGGTGACACAAAAGACATCATCCCATGTGCACACTTGGCTCTTCCTGCCTGTTGAAGTCTTCCAAAGGAGAATTCTAAATATTAATATATTAAAATATTAATAATTAATATTAAATGTTAATAATAAATAAATTCAATTTATGAAATAAATATTAAAGCAGTTTGGAGAAAAAAAGGACAATTAGAGGTGTTTCAACAGGTATTTTTTGATTCTTTTTCCTGTCTCATCTTGGACAAGGAGATGGGAGAACCTTCATTTCTAGAAGATGGCACAATTCATTTGTTGTGCAGAGTGTCCAGACACAGCACAAGAAAATTTCATGGAATCACAGAATGGTTTGGTTTGGAAGGGACCCTAAAGACCAAATTTTTCTGCCTCTCCTGCCATAGGCAGGGGTACCACCCCCAGCCCAGTTGCTCAAAGCCTCATCCAAACCAGCCTTGAACGCTTTCAGGATGGGACACCCCTTCAGATTTAACAAATCAGCAACATTTCTTACCTATGTGTTTGCAAAGTTAAAATTTTGGCTGAAAATTGCCTCTCTTTAGTACATTTTTTCGAAGGTTTCAATGATTATGGTAAATGATGGGAAAAGATCAGGGCACAGGTGGGAAGGGATGGATGAAGGAGGTTTGGGATGAGGAACGAGACTCATAAGAGATGCCACTTGTTCACAGTTGGGAGTGTTTGAGTGGGTGATCCAAATGCAGAAAAAGTATCCAAAATGGAAATAAAAACTTTGCACATCAGTGACTTGTGAGAAAAATTATTGTCAGTTTGTGGCAGTTTAAATACAACTCCAAATTACTAACCCAATGGACTTAAATACTTCTAAACTGGAATTTAATCACATTGCACAAAGGTAGTATGATGGGATTCCCTTTGCTACACCCCCAAAATCCCCTGAGTGCCCAAAGAACCCCTCCTGAGGAAACATAGGAAAAAAATGGCCACTGCAATTTGAGACTGAAAAATCAAAAAAGTTGGTCGTGCCACTTTAAAATAATACACCATTGGGCCTCTGCATGATGTGGATTTGTAGTGTTTTGCAGCAGGGGATGTCTGCTAAACAAAGCAATATTATTGCCGAATAATTTGGATTAAGTAAATGAAACCATTATTATGGCTCTGGTACCCAGAGCGCGCTCTCGCTGTAGGATTTCATCCAGAAAGGCTGCAAACAAAGCGCTGAGCAATAGCTGCAGCCAGATGAGAGCAAAACAGAGAAATGAGAAGATGAAAGCTCCGTGGCAGAGCAGGGTCCTGCTCCTCTGAGCCAGCTCATCTTCAAAGCAAACTGAAAGCAGATGAACCTGGGGCGGGATCTGCTCAGCACCCTGAGCTCTGCTGCTGCTCCCCAAGGAGATGGGAGAGGAGGGACCCTCACCCTCCTTCCCCTGACATGGACCTGCTGTTCTCACCTGGAAGGATTTCAGCACCTCTCTGTGCCCCCACAGCACCGGTTCCTGTTTTG
The DNA here is from genome assembly GCA_009741485.1 of Malurus cyaneus samueli. Taxonomy (NCBI): domain Eukaryota; kingdom Metazoa; phylum Chordata; class Aves; order Passeriformes; family Maluridae; genus Malurus; species Malurus cyaneus. The sequence continues at coordinate 1,497,702 of CM019217.1, read as the reverse complement.
TTCCACCGAGAAACCCATGGGGAGGTCAGCGGGCTCCTGGCAGCAAAGCTCCTCATTCCTGCAGAGAATAACCCCCCTTCCAGGACTCCCTGTCCTGGAAACTTAGCCAGGAAGATATAACTTCAAATATTCAATGGAACTAAATATTTAATCCATCTTAACACCCACCTTTTCCCTGCTCCATTCCATTCCTTCACTCCTCTATTTCAACGTGCTCATTTTGCCTCTTCCTACACCCCCTCAGGTGGTTTCTCTCCCTGCAGCCCCTGCTAGGTTTTTGCTATTTTTACCCTCTCAGTCATTCTGCTGCTGTTTCCTTGCCTCCTTCCTCCACCATCGAGGAGGACACGGTGTTTTCCATCACACACTGACTCGAGGAACAGAAATTCTTGAGAAACAAAGCCCCTCATCTGCTCTGAGTATCCCTTCCCTCCATCTGGTTTTCAATTTGGGGACTTATTTGATCCCTACAGGGCTCAGTGTTGTGTAAGTGGCACAAAAAACTCATCTCACACATCAGGGATGAGTGTGCCCAGAGGAATTGCGGCTGCTCCATCCCTGGGAGTGTCCAGTGCCAGTCTGGACGGGGCTTGGAGCACCCTGGGATGGTGGAAGGTGTCCCTGCCATGGCAGGGGTGGCACTGAATGGGCTTTGATGTCCCTTCCAACCCAAACCATTCCATTTCTCCATGAGCTGTGTGTCCCCAGCACCTCCACAACACTTCCAGGTGGATCAGCCCCATGTCCTGTGCCAGTGGAGACCTGAGCACGTTTTTCAAAGAGCTGAGGAGCTGGTGCTACTTGAGATCCTCTTTTGAAGACATCAACTCCATCTCTGCTGGAGCCCTTGATGTGAAAACGCTGCTCTGGAAATCACCACTCCCCCTCTTCCCTACAGGGCTAATCAGATGAGCAAAGGATGTGGGGGAAAGGAAAATCTCATCCAAATCCCAGAGCAGGCAGGAGAGGGAAGCAATTTAAAATCACAGGATGGTTTGAGTTGGAAGGGACCTTAAAAATCATTTAATCCACCCCCACCCTGATGTGACTGTTCACAGATGACAGGTCACACAGCAAAGTATTACTGGGAAAAGGGAAGGTGGTAAGGTCCTCAGCAAAGCAAGGGAAAAACCCTGACACAAAGATGATCAGAAAGTTAAAACTTACTGATTTTTGCAACATTTTGGAGATGGTTAAACTCAACCATTTCATGCTTTGTATCATTTTTCAGTCGAGTTCTGAACTCATCTTGCAGAAAAGGTCTGGTTCATTGTCACTAACATGACACCATCTGTACTTACTCCTCTTTCACTCCTCTGAGAGTTATCCTGCAATTTTAGAAGCTGTAGATTGGTGTCAATAATCTATTTGTTCAGGGACTTTCTACTTTCCAACCTCCTCGTATGCTGTCACCCTCTCAGAGACAAACAAAGGCAGAAGTGTCCAACTCCATAAATTGCTCAGCTCCAGCATTTCATACACCTGTCCTGGATAATTGGATATTTGTCACCCGAAGCCATGTTTCAATTACCTGGACTTCTACATAGAAACTCAGTGAATAGTCAATAATGGACAAAGACTTTCCTTTTTTTCCAGTTAAATCAGTGTAACCGCAGCTAAACAGGAGTGTTTGTATGAAGAACAATTGTTCTTAACCCCCTGACTTAACAAAACAATCATCTACACAAAGAAGTGGAACAGCAGAATGCCAAAAACAAGCAAGTTTGACCCTGAGCAGCTGTTAAGAATTGGGGTATTGTTATTTTGAATATTTGCAAGCAGGGCACGAAAAACTCTCTTACCTGCCCCAGATTTTGTGTCAAAAAGAAACCCAAGCAGACTTTACTGGGAGCTTCAAAGGCATTCCCAGTGCCACAGGGCTTGGATTTATGACCCAAGGATTTGCTTAGCTTTCCCACAGAAGCAGGCAGTATCAAAAGCAATCCAAAACCGTCTCTGGAGCTCCAAGACACAGCACAAAGCAACTTTTTCCTGAGCCAGGGCATTGTGCAGGGTAAAGCACCAGGCTGCCCACTGGCACCAGCAACAAAGACATCTTTAGCCCACTAAACCCTGTAAATTTGTTTTTATTTCAGAACCTGACACGAGTGTGTAGTCAAACATTACTTCTCTTGGACTCTGGGAAACTTCCCTTCATCTTCATGTATAAAATACATTTTCAAGTTTCTTCCAGCAGGGTTAGTATTTTTGATCCTATTTTTTTTTTTTTTTCAGTGCTGGCACCCTGGGTTTCTGAGTAGGCTGCTCAAGTCCTGCAGCACTACAGAAGATTGTTCCCACTGCTCCCACTCCTCATTCAAAGGGGTTTTCACAGAGAAGTTCTTCTTTCATCTCAGTGCAATCAGTTGGGAGCAATTGTGGAGAAAGGGATTTTAAAAACCGAGCTGGAATCAGCCTGTGTGTGAGAAATCAAGGAAGATAACAGGCAACGGCCAGAAAAATAAAAAATCCTGAACTTTATTTGGTCTAAATGTAGGACACTAGAGGGAGTGTCTGCCCTTTCCCTTCTAAAGACTTCTTGGAAGAGGGAAGGGAAATAATTTCCTGCAAGCAGTGAGTTAAATGCAATTAATATTTAATGACACAGGATCACTGGAGGTGCACACGCACAGCACTGGTGAGTCATCCCACTGATTTACCAGCCTGACCTCTGCTCTGCTGCCTTCTCCCACGGCCACTGAGTGCTTCCCTTCTCCCCTCTGTTTCCAGCCCCAGGTAGGATCACAACCTGCTCTGTCTCACTCTTCTGTGCTCTGCTGAAATCCTCTTTCTCCCTTAAATAATTGTAAAAAGAAACTGAGGTTCTCCTGAACTCATCAGGTGAGCTGGTAATCCAAAACAAGCCTTTAAATCATAAACAGGGAGAGAAGCAAAGTTTTTGACTTTGTATTTACAGATGTTAAGTAATGGTTTTGCAAAGATTAAGGAAAGATATCATATAGATTCATTTAGATATATTTTATATACATGTGTTTCAGTCTAATTTTTTATATATTATTCATTCAAATAGGAACCAAATTAAGTCTGAGGATGTATTTCAGAGTATGTTACCTGCATTAACCTGATCCATGGCTAAAAGTGAGGGTGAGGCAGATATTTATCTGATGAAGCAGATATTTATCTCCAAGTCATTGGATGCCAAAGAGGTCTTTGAGTCCTCTTTATTCTGCAAACAACACTCAGAGCCGAGCCCATTAACAGAAAGGGAGAGAAGGGAATTTCAGACTCCTGGTATCACAGAGGTTGCACAGCTGCAGAGAGTAAACTCAGAGATAACAAGAAACTTTTTAACAAGCACATGCCAGTAATTGGAGAAGCTAATTGGTGTAGAAAGCAACATCCCAAAAGTTCCTGGAGAGATTAGATGGAAATTAATTAAATTGATTTAAAACACTTTGGAAAATCAGCTATCATAAGTGACAGTCTTGGATAGGACCATAAAATAACTGATTAAGTGGAAATAAATGCAATTGGATTTGGATAATGAAATCATAGAGAGCCAAAAGGGGATGGATTAGAAAGTGATTAGGCTAATCTTGAAGGGCAGATGAAATGAGAGGAACTTTCCAACCCTTAAATGCTGTTATATTTGTTAAAGTGGACACTATTTGGGTTTGAAGAAGTGTGGCATAAAAAACAGGTGCACAAACTCATAAATTATTTAGCAAGTGAAACCAAAACACTCCTGTATGCCCCTTTCCTAGGGAAAGGAAGGAAAGCAAAGCAATGAGAAGACAACACAAAAGTGCAAATATTTCCTTAGAACAATTCACAGTGTCTTGAGCTCCCACATTTTTTCAGAATTCCAAGAAAGATTAGGAATTCATAGAGACACTGCAAGCAGGAAAACTACTGCAACATGAGGGGGAGAAAGGTGTAAGGGAGGCCCTTAAAGGTTAGATAAATCATCCTCCAGAGTCAGGAGCAGCTGCATCTGTCTCATCCTCCCAAATTGCCTCATCTCAGGAACAGGTCACCAGTTTCCGTGTGACAAAGATCAGCCTGTTCTTCTGTTACAGCTTTCAGCACCCTTGGGAGAAAAGAAAATTGGGTAAGGCAGCACCTTGTTCCCTGTTCTGTCCTGCCTGGTGGCCTCCAGGTACAGACACTGAGAGACCTTTTACAGTTCACAGAATTGCCAGAATTGCCCTTTGGATGGACGAGCTGGGAGTTCACAAGATTGTTACACCCGGATCTGGGGATGTTTAAATTAAAAAGATGTCCTGATGTCCATAAGAGGTTTGCAGTGTTTTCAAATAGAGCATGAAGAAATAATAGAAATGAAAATAATAATAGAAAAGAAGTAATAATAACAGAGAGGTGAGTGGGATAATTCAGTGTGACTCAACCCACAGCAGCTTTTGGAAAGCTTTGAAGATTCACCCGTTTTCACCATCATGTTTTATCGCCTCTCCTTCCCTCGAGGTTTGTGAGCACCTCAGCCACTGCCAGAGAAAATGCCACAACTCTGAGTGTCACCTGAGGGCCTTTTGTCACAGGGCTGAAGAGTCAAACCTAAAACAGCATTGCAGACTGCAAAGCCAGGAATACAGAGAGGAAAATGAAAAAGAGGAGCTGAAACTCAGTGCTCTTCAAAATTCAGGCTAAGATGTGACTTGGGGCCATGCAGAGGTTTCAGTCAATGCCAGGAGCTTCCTGGGCTCAAGTAAAGTACAAACAGGAACAGAGACACAGAATCTTCCCCAAAGCTGGAAAAAAAAAACCCAGATGAGAAATGAAACAGGCAGCACTTGGTGGCACTCAGGGAGAAGTCTACAAGGACCAACACAGCTTACGAACAAGAATTATTCAATTGCTGTAAATCTCGGACCAGAAATCCCCATCCCCACCTCTGGGGCCACTCTTAAATCCTCACAGATGAGGGATGTGGAGAGTTATGATGAAAGGATTTACCAGCTGCAGCACATGGAGGATGAAAAGCAGTTCTTGAGGTCTAGACCTGAGCAAACCCATTCAATGATCCATTTTCTGTCCCTCCTTGGACTCTGATTTTTGGTATTTTAACTCAGAGGAGCAAGTCTAGGCTGGGTAACCAGGCCTTGCATCATTCCTCCATCTGAACTGCCAGAACAGCTCTATGGAGCTGCAGCTCTGGTTAAAATGTTGAATGAATATTTTCCCACCCTTTCGGCTGGTAGAGGATCCAAACCTGAATAGGCAACACTTTCAAATTCGCCATTGCCTCTATCCACACAAAGAGCAAGAGAAGAGTTCTAAAGAAAGCAAAGTTAAATAATTTCCTCCCCCCATCCCCCATATTTCATCTTTACCATAGAAAACAAGCCAATCTTCACTCCAGTTCCTAAGTCTGAGTTACAGAACTTGGTGTAAAATCCAGGCAAGGTGAGGATGATGCAGAGCAGAGTTTTCACATAACATAACAAGTGAAAACCACAGGCTCCTCTGTAGCTGTGCCTCTTCTTGCACACACATGAAAATCTGCCCTCTGAGCTGAAATCCCTTCAGCATTCATGGTTTTATTTAAAAATGCTGCACATCTGAGTGAGGAGAAGGCTGTTTTCATAACCAGAAGTGCTGAAGGTGGCTGAGTTTAGTCACAAAATGTGGTTTAGCCATGGAAAGAGGAGAAGAGAGCAAGGAGGAGATATTATACAGGAAGTAGCTTGAATAATCACAGTGGGAACTTCTGGATTTAAATAAAGGGAAGTTTTTGGGACATGATCAAAATCAAAGATATTAGGTATTCAGGGGAAGGAAAAATTTGGATGCAAGTGCAAAGTAGGAATGAAGTGATGTATGCTGCCTTCATTGTTCAGTCTGCTTTGACCTCATTTTATGTGTTCAGGGCCATGAAAAACTCTGAAGGAATGAGCTACACACCTTTCCAAAAACCAGAGGGAAAAATGGAGCAAGATGTTAAACAATGATTTTAAAATTTGATACTGTTTTAATTATAGAGACAGAAGAGAACAGTCCTGGGAGAGACTCAGGAGATCATCCCAACCACTGCCATAAAACTGCCAAGCTGGAGTTTAGACAAACCTGAGACAAACACTCTCACAGCATCTCCCAGTCTGTTTCTTTGTGGGCAGTGCCACAATTTTGCACCACAGAGTCTTTTCTAGGCCTCAACTGTTCCTCTAAGCAAAGCCTCCTGGGTAGATGGCACAAATCACTTTTGCTGCAATTTAAACCATTTCTCCTTCCCCACGTGCAGTGAACGGGAAGAGCATTTTTACCTCTGGTGCCTTTAACTCAGTGGAAGACACTCGTGACATCTTCACTCCATCCCCTGTAATAACCAGAATTTCAGGGTGACTTTCTAGAGGCTTGCACTGATTTTTAGAATGTTTGAAGTATCTACAGCCCTAATGTTGCTCATCTCATTCAGCTACACAATAAAATCAGGGTTTCAGCTCGTGGCTTTGATCTGTTTGTAGTCAAGGGAGACAGAAACACAACCCTGGAGCTCTCAGACAAGCATCCCTGGAGCTCTCTGTTGATGACATACACAGCCACGAGGTGTTTGCTCCCATGGAGGTGTCTGCCTTGGAGAGGAGGGATTCAGCTCTCTGAGGGGTGTTTGGTGCTGCTAAAGATGTTTTGGAGCACATCAGACACTGCATGGAGCAGGCAGAGGTACACAGCTTGTGGGATTCCTGTGCTGCCCTGTGTCGTTAACAAAATTCCTGAAAATATTTTCACCCCTTTGTCTTGATTCTTCAATAAATTCTAACTCCTTTCCAAATGTTAAAGAGGTTTTATCACCTTGTTACAGAAATGGTTTTCAGAACCGCAGAAATCTGGGAGAAATAGACTCCTAATTTCTCCCCAGCTTTACCCAAGGTCATGGAAAATGCCACAGCCTTTCACACTAATGCCAACATGTTCTTTAGCATCAGTTGCTCCTTTCATCTTCCCTGCTCTTTTTGTAGAAGTGTAAAAGTGTAATGAGACAAATTGTAAAGAGACAAAGTGTAAAGAGACAAATTGTATCTTTGACCTCATTGTCAGGTAAATAAGATAATAAATAAATTAATGAGATATTTTTCTTTCCTCTCAAGAAATTTTCTATGTTCATGGTACCTTACAACCCCCTCCATATTTCAACAATGATTTTCATTCCATTCCCATTTTTCCAGTTCATGGGTGGTTTCCTCTCCCATTTTCCCAGTTCATGGATGGTTTCCATCCCTTTTCCCAGTTCATGGATTGTTCCATTCCCATTTTTCCAGTTCTCCAATCTTTGTCCCATGTGCAATGTCCCTGCCTTTTCTGTCTTGGTCCTGCTTCCCCCTTCTCCCTGTGCTGCTGGGGATGGAGACCAGGACACGGGGTGGGGTTCTGGGTTGTGAATTCCCAATTCTGGCTCTTGGGGAGCCTCTCACCAACCAACACCCCCAAACCTTTCTCCCCAGGACTGCTCTCAGCCCATTCTCCCCAAAACTTTGGGATTGCCCTGACGCAGGTGCTGAACTGGGCTCTCACAATAAATCACAGCCCATGAAGTTCTGAAGGCAGAGTGGGGATGGATCCTTACAACCCAGGCAAGAGTTGTTCTGCACCATTAGGTGTTTCAAACATTTCATTCCTACTTATTCTCCTTTTCCTTGCTTGAAACAGAAATAAGCCCCGTGGCAGGCTGGCAGGGGATCTATACAAAAAAATTCCCTAGTTTCTTCCACCAAAAAAAATAATATGAAAAATATCACAGTGGCAGACTGAGGGGGCAAACCACCCACTGCCTCTTCTCACTTGGCATCCTCATCTGAACACAGCAGGGTCCAGAAGAACGTTGTTTTTCTGGCAGAAGAACAAATAGGGACAGATGGGGGATGAAGAGAACAACCAGAAAAACAGAACAGTAATAGGGTCAGCATCTACCTGCTGGTTACCTCACAGCTTCACCAGGATCCTGAAAAGCAGGAAGGATCATGGAGTTTCACCAGCACTCATTTGCAAGCTCTCTACCCCGGCACAGATTCTTCTCTGGAATTATTTATGACCTCTAAAGTTAAACCTCAGACTCCAGAACAATGATCTCAGCTGATTTTTTTTTTTCAATGACCTTCGATCAGAAATGCTTGTGCCATTGATCCATTCATCCATCCATTAAATTTTTCCTTCCATCCATCACTTTTTCCATCTCAATGACTTTGAACTCACCGATATTTGAGCACACTTTCTTCGCTTTTTGGTAAGTTTCTATTTAACAGCCCTGTGGATGTGGCACTTGGGGACAGGGGTCAGTGGTGGCCTTGGCATGTACCATAAACACAGAAAATTTCTTGAGAGGAAAGAACAGTATCTCATTCATTTATTTGTTATCTTATTTACCTGAAAATGAGGTCAAGAATACAATTTTTCCAGCTGGGGGAATGGTTGGACTGGATGATTTTGGAGGTCATAAATAAAACCCCACCATGGACATGGATTTCACTGTGGGTGTTTCCTTATGATTAAAATTATTGGGGTTTATAAGGAAAAGGGAAACAATAAAAATGATCCAAAATTGTGCAGGCAAAGGAGCTTTCATAGTCACCTCTGCTGATGCCTCCAGAATAAAGTTTTCACCAAATAAATTACATATAAAACATTGTCACTTTGACAAAGGAACCAGAACACTTTTGGAAAAAAAAGCATTCAGTCCTTCAGGTTTTTTAGGCTTACAATTCAATTCCAGAAGCATTTTGTGGACAAAAAGCTTTTCTGCTTCGTGGATTACACAGAGGGATCAGGCCTTGAAATGAAACAGAAATTTCTATTATTTGAGCTTAAAAAATAATTAATTTTTTAATGTCAGAAATGTTAAGTTCTTAATCTGCATGTATAACAATTGCTAGACCATGTTCACATTATTTTTTCAGTAATATTTGCATGTGAACACAGTCAGTTTTATTAGTTTTTGTGAAAATTCCTAATCTCTGAATCCCCTTCAGTTAATTTTAGTAGACAAGTACATGCACTCCTGTACTATAAACCTGTGTGTCCATCAGAAATCAAATTTGATATGATTAAATTATTTTGTTTTCATTTCCTAATCTGACCATTGCCAGGAAATGAAAAGACAGAACAGATTTTATGTCAGTATATAACACTGACAGAATTTTCTTGTATCAGTCTGGTGGAATGGTATTTCTTCTACTTAAACTATTGAAGAATTTAACAAAAATCCTTCCCCTGCTAAATTCTGAATTTCCTGAGGGGAAGTTACCAAGTGTAAATACATTCCAGTTATTTTTTAAGTTGCTTCACACTGATCAAATTTAATTATTTTTCCTGAATTATCTTTCTTCTGCTTAACATTTTATTACCAAGATATAAATCAGTTATTTCTACTGAATATATTAATTAAAAAGAATAAAAGAAAACCTCTTTTCTTGAACTGATTGTAATTTTGAAGATAAACATATAAGCACTTTATTCTAATAAAATAAATACTTTAATTTTTTTTAGAGCTGTGATTAGAGTTCACTAAAGTAATGAAATCCTTTTTCCTGCATTTTTAACAGAACTTTACAGCTTTCCTAGAAATCATAAGTCAGGATTTACTGTAGAAGAAAAATGAAGCAATGAATTAAAGAAAGAACTGAATGCTCCTACAAGCTGAACATTTTGTAGAAAAGGCTTTTTCTTCACCTGTGGTGAAACTTTTAAGATAATGCGATTTAATAGGAATGGGATAGGATGGGAATGTTCTCTCTGGAATATTTTTGGACAATATGATAGAACAGAAATTCCTTGTTCTCCTTGGCTATCAAATCATCTTTTCTGCATGGCGGTAAAATTGAAACACAAACCAAAACAATTTTAACATGAATTGTCTGAAGAGGCACAAATCCGAAAACTTTCAGCTCAGGAATTCGAGTTCTCTGCACTGACTGAAAAAGAGGCAGCTAATTTAGAAATTTGGACATTGTTTTTTATTCTTCACTTCACACACCTGCACTGAAAAATGTAATTCTGGGATTTGGCATCTGCACATTTCTTCTTTTTGCTTCCTAAAGCATTCCCAGAAATAGCAGGGATGAAGAAGTTGTTTCCCATCACCCATCCCATAATTTGCTGCTATTCCTGACAATCTTTCAGCCTCTTTTCACCACCTGAAACCCACAGGATGGGTGCAGATTGAGGGCTGAGGCAAAGCTGGGACTGGGGATTGACTGGGAATGATTCAAGGTTGGTTTTGGACAGAAGAATTGTTGAAATTCTCAAGGAACCTCAAGCTGGAATGGCTTTTCTGTGTCCTTAGAGACAGATTCTGCCTTAAATTAGTGTCACAAAGAGAGTTACCACACAGAGAAACCAAACAGCTTTTTGAGGCTGAAAGAGAATGGATAAGGTCAGGAGGCAGCTCCTGAGAAATCTCCTGAACATTCTTTGGCTGGCAACTGTCAGGGAACTGCTTATCTGAGAACTTACTATTGCTAAGAATTTATTATTTTTTTTATCTGAGAATTTATTCTTTTTGAGAATTTATTCTTTTATCTGAGAATTTATTCTTTTTGAGAATTTATTCTTTTTTTTTATCTGAGAATTTATTACTAAAGATAGAGGTCTGAATCAGCTAAAGCACATCTGCCTCCAAATGTCACGACAGACATTTTTATTCCTATTCAGCTGCTCCTACAAGCACACAGAGCAAGGTTTTAAAGCAGGCTTGAGAACAAGAAGTCCTCAGTTTAAAAATTTCATCATGTCATCAGCAGCTCATGACACTGAAGAAGAAAAATGCTCAGAGTGCACATGCAGGATGTTGTTGTTCAATATCCAGGGACACAGGGGCAGCTCATCCCTCCGAGGAAACTGGCTGAGATGGATGGGATCCATCAGTTTCCAATTCTTTTTCTCTCTCTATTGAAGCTCAGGGAAGTTTATAAGAATAACTTGTACCAGACAAACAAATTTCAAGACAGGAGAAATCCACTCAGCTACCATTAAAAGCCATGAGTAAGTGAAATCGTAGTGTTGGTACCTGACAAAGATGTAAAGCCTTAAATTTGACAAAGTGCTCCTCAAAATGCGTGAAAACACCTCTATTACCACACTATGATCTGTCAAATGAAGAAAGAGGATGTTCTGTCCACAGAACAAGTTTGACTTCTCTAAACTTTACAAACCCTGAGAAGAATCTGCCTGGTAAATCACAGCAATGTTTTGCTGTGAGGAAATGAAGAATTCAAGATCAGAGTGTGGAACTCAGGGCTGTTGGGTTTGGGGTCATCCGAAATATTCTGTCCAATGTACAAAGGGGATGTGAGCAGCAAGACACATCGAACTGGGCCATCACTGAATATCCCAAACTCTCTCTTGCTCTTTCTGTATTTTTTTTTTTGGTGCCATTCTTAAAATCACAACCAATGCCAAGGTTGAAATGGCAAAGATCTATTTGTAAAGGGTCTGGGAGCACCAGTCACACTGCTCAGGATGCAGTCAGAGTATTAAATTTTAAAGTGTTTTTTCTTTTTAGGGTGTTTTAAAGTTCTGATTTTGATGCTGAGATGCCATGGACTGTGCTGGGTGCGTAGAGCTGAACACCAGACCCGTTTTTACTGACAGAGAGGATGTGCATGACAGGGGAGTGGCACAGCAGCAGATAATCAGGTATGAAAAGGGTACACGGATGGCTGAATCCTGCCATTGTGGAGCTGCCAATCAAAACCCACGTTATTATTCAAAAATAGGTTGTTGCACACACGGAGATGGGATTTGCCTGTCAATCTGAAGCGTTTTGTGTAGACACAGCCTCAGACCAAGGTCTAAAAATGGTTTGATTGATGACTGTACCCTGCAGGGAGAGCAGAATTCTCTCCTCCCAGTTTTAATTACACGTCTCTCGTAAATAAATGTGGTTTAAAAAATATTAACTCAGATGCAGCTGTGTTTAACTCTGATTTTTCTTCCTGATCTTCCAGAGTGTTCCTCGGTGTTTGTGCAAGGTTTTGACGCTCTGTATGACATGGAAAGTGTTGGTTTTGAGCTTTGTGCCTCTCATGGAAATCACAACACAGCTGAAAGAAGCAAGAGAATTTTCACTGCAACCCAGGAGTGTGAGATGCTGAAAACTTCCAGAAAACAAAAGGGCTTTAGGCACGAAACTTCTCCAGTCACTCTCCAAGTGGAGCAGTTTGAAAGGAAAATAAGATCCACTTTTTTTTTCACTTGGCATTTCCATTCCAGCTCATTCCCTGATTTCCTCTCTTCTCATGTTGATTTGGACTGACTTTCACAGTCCAAGTGCACTGTCCTGGCTCTGAAAATCTTGTACTTGATAAATCAAGGATAATTTTGACATATCTATTGGATACAAACCAGCCTGGGATATGTTTAGGCTGGAAAAGACAAGAATTTTTGCTAACTCTGTGTAGTTGCTCTGTACTAACCAGTGAGATTAATTAAAAATTTTAAAATCAGGATGATTTATAAGGTTAAGGGACTTTTCTATCTTTCACTAAACTGGAAATGACATTTTTATTACAGTTTGTGTCAAGGAGATCAATCACACTTTTAAACAACTTTTTCAAAAACATTTTGAAATACAGTATTTTTGTAGTTTTTTACCTGAGTTGTTTGCCTTGAACTTTTTCCTTTTCTGTTTTCATAATTGCCATATGGGCTTCAGTTATGATCATTTGTGTAAGGTGCTGGGTATTTTTATACATCATTTCTTCTGCCTTTTCAAACAGGCAGATGGAGCTGAGCTGAAGTTTGCAGAGCTGTAAAAAAAGTGGGTATGAACCAGGGTGGGGTGTGAAAGGCTGCGTGTTGTTTGTTTAGCAGCAGGGAAACATCGAAGTGTTTTAAGGTTTGCCATCAGGATTTTTTTTTTTTTTTACTGAGGGGGATTGTACTAAACCAGACCCTGGAGGAGATCCTGCTCTCCAAAAGCAGAGGGGATAAACACAAAGGAGTGTGGATAATTAGGCAGGAAAGGGCAAGGAAAGCCAGGAGCCTCCAGGAAATTTGCCAGATTAGCCAAAATGACAAATTCTGGATTTTTTTTTAACATTTTCAATGGGGTCAGTGTGAAGATACTGAATTCCTGCTCAGGGAATCACTGAATAGTGGAAGAAGGACCACAAATTATACCAAACAATCCCTCCAGGCACAGGAGGAGAACCTGCTCTCCAAAAGCAGAGGGGATAAACACCAAGGAGTGTGTGGATAATTAGGCAGGAAATGGGAAAGTAAGCCAGGAGCCTCCAATAAATTGGCCAGATTAGCCAAAATGATGAATTCTGGAATTTTTTTAACACTTCCTTTGTGCTCAGTGTGAACATACTGAATTCCTACTCAGAGAATTGTTGAGTAGCAGAAGAAGGACCACAAATTGTACCAAACAACTCCCCCAGGCACAGGAGGAGAACCTGCTCTCCAAAAGCAGAGGGGATAAACACCAAGGAGTGTGTGGATAATCAGACAGTAAGGGTCAAGGAAAGCCAGCAGCCTCCAATATATTGGCCAGATTAGCCAAAATTACAAAATCTGGATTTTTTTAACACTTACAACGTGCTCAGTGTGAAGATACTGAATGTGACCAATTTGCTTCACTTCATCCCCCCAGGAGAGCATGAAGTAGATGCCAGATGGAGATGCTGAAACAAAAAGTTGTCCGAAAGGACCTTTCTCAGATCAAACACGGGCAGAGGACACTGAGGCTCCTCACCACAGCCCCAGACTGGCCTTGGTTTGCCTCCACCTCAGGGAGGAGCTGGCAGAGACCTCTTTGCTTTCTGAAAGGGAAGATATTTATTACCTTTATTTAATATGATAAATAGGGCAAAAATGGGTAAGAACCTCTGTGGTTACTCTGGGCACCTAAACTCCCTGCAGAAAACCAGGTCAAACACAGGGAAATCCAAATCTGTGAATTAATTACACACATCCATGGGCAGCAGATGGGAAGCAGGATAACTCAGAGAAATTAGATGTGGGCTGGAAAAGGAATTAGAAATATCCAGGATTTGAGGCTCATTGGGGACCCCTTCTTTGTATGCCCTGAGTGTCAAAATCCAATTCCTTGGTTTAAAGAGAAGAGAGAGCCCTCTCAGGCTCTCAGTCAGGTTCTTCTCTCTGCTATTAAATCCCTCCAAAATAAATATCTAAATGAAAAGGGTGAAAAAAATATAACTTGTGTGGCCAATATCCATCAGTAAAAATAACTGAGGGGGGCTCTTGGTAGAAAAATGCAATGCAAAGAGAATGGGTGCTAAAAATAAAGTAAAAATTAAATAAATTAAATGGAGAGAGAGGAGAGGAGAGGAGGAGAGGTTCGGAGAGGTCGGAGAGGAGAGGTCGGAGAGGTTCGGAGAGAGTCGAGAGAGGCGAGAGGAGAGGTTCGGCAGAGGACGGAGAGTTCGGAAGAGGAGAGGTTCGGAGAGGAGACGGTGGAGAGGAGAGAGGAGAGAGAGAGGAGAGGAGAGAGAGAGAGGAGAGGAGAAAGGGAGGAGAGGAGAGGAGAGGAGGGTTCGGAGAGGAGAGAAGCGGAGAGGAGAGGAGAGGAGAGGAGAGAGTTCGGAGAGGAGAGAGAGTTCGGAGAGAGAGGAGAGGGTCGGAGAGAGATGAGAGAGGTTGGAGAGGAGAGGAGAAAAGGTGGAAGAGAGAGAGAGATCGGAGAGGAGAGAGGAGGGTTCGGAGAGGAGAGGGAGAGAGGAGAGAGAGGTTCGGAGAGGAGAGGAGAGGAGAGTGAGAGGTTCGGAGAGGAGAGGAGAGGAGAGGAGGAGGTTCGGAGAGGAGAGGAGAGGAGAGGAGAGGTTCGGAGAGGAGAGGAGAGGAGAGGAGAGGAGAGGAGAGAGAGGAGAGGAGAGGAGAGGAGAGGAGAGGAGAGGTGGAGAGGAGAGGAGAGGAGAGGAGAGAGAGGGGGAGAGGAGAGGAGAGGAGAGAGGAGGAGGGAGAGAGAGAGGAGAGGAGGAGGGTTCGGAGAGGAGGAGAGGTTCGGAGAGGGAGAGGTCGGAGAGGAGAGAGTTCGGAGGGAGAGGAGAGGAGAGGAGGGTTCGGAGAGGAGAGGAGAGGTTCGGAGAGGTTCGAGAGAGGTTCGGAGAGGATGAGGAGAGGTTCGGAGGAGGTAGAGGAGAGGAGAGGAGAGGTTCGGAGAGGTTCGGCAGAGGTTCGGAGAGGTTCGGAGAGGAGAGGTTCGGAGAGGTTCGGAGAGGTTCGGAGGGGAGGAGGAGGGAGAGGAGAGGAGAGGAGAGGAGAGGAGGAGGAGAGGAGTGGAGAGGAGAGGAGAGGAGAGGAGCGGAGAGGAGAGGAGAGGAGAGGAGAGAGGAGAGGAGAGGAGGGAGGAGGAGAGGGAGGAGAGGAGAGAGAGGAGAGGAGGGGCACAGCCCCAGCCAGGGTTCCCAGACAGTATAGCAGTGTACAAATAAATGGTTATTTCCTGTTCCTAAAGCTGTTGGTGTGATTTATATCATTACCCTTTATCAAGTGCCTACTAAATGCCATAGCCTTTTAATACAATTTTTTTTTTACTCCTGTGTCAATTTCTGGAGTGTTTTAGGGTGCTGAAATTCATTATAGAGACAACTACAGTGACATTTGGTTTAATTAATTTCTCTATTATGTCACAGCTTGAATGAGAAGCAATCAGATATTATTAAAATATGAGAACACTCTGCTTATTTCATACACAGTTTGAGGAATCTTCAATTTGCTTATGGAGCTACCTTGGGAGTTGATGTGGAAAAACAAAGTAGTTCTCCACTCCTGAAGGGGTTTTGGAGCTTTTTTTTTTTCATTTTTCTTATGGCAGAAGATGGTGTTGATAAAATCCTGGTGTTGCTGGTGGCAGGGCCTCATTGTTGTTTTAATCAGATATGGAGCGATTCCTTTCCTACAATGGGGCTTCCTTGGGGTTGTTACAAAAAAAATGGACTACAATTCCCAAAAAGGAATATTAGGTTCAGATTCTCAGATGACTTATCCCACATCCAACAAATCAGGGATAAAAATGAGAGGAATTTCATCTAACCCTAGCAGTGGTTAAATCCCAACCCTTCAGTGGGAATTCCTCCGGTTCAGTGATCTGCTCGAGCTTAGGTGGTCATTATGGTTTTTCAGGAGAGGGGCTGGGCTCACTTTTTAGGCAATATGCCAGAATTTTGGGTCGTTACGAAATGGGAAACTTTCTCTCAGTCCTGAAAAATCTGTAACCTTCGGGTTGGACTCTGGAGAGGAATTCAACAACCTAAATGTGCGAAATAAAAAAAAGAGAAACTGAGCTCCACCAAGTCAGAGACCTGAGACTTGAAAACACATCTGTGTATGGCAATCCCCAAAAATTCCAAATCTCAGGGCACATTGAGGTGCTTCTGGTTTACTTTTTCCCCAGTGGATTTTTAGCAGAGCAGCCAAAATCCCCAAATCTCTCTTTCCTTGCCAATAATGTTGGCACTTTCCTGCTTGTCAGGGGTTTATTTAACAGCAAAAATTAGCAGGTGGGCTCAAGGAGAAAAGCTTTAAATGGTGCTGATAAATGCCACACATTGCTCTGATGGGAAGCAATTAAGACCTTGATGATACGTTTAGCTCAGAAGGCTGAGAAAACAGGAATAACACCTGGTATTTGCAGTCATTAGGCACGGGAGGGGTTTGCCAATTAAAATCCTTCCGTGAAGGGAATGATTCACCCAAACCTGTTAATGAAGAATTTTTCATTCTTTCACAATCGGGTTCTTCTCACCTGATCCTCAGATAATAACAACAGATTTGCTCTACACTGAATTAAAATATCCTGAGGAGAGAAATAATCCCTGTCCCTTTAAAAACACATCTCTACCTGGACTAAAAGTTCAACTGTCAGCATTGAGTCCCAACTTCCCAAAAATTGTGTTGGTGGACATTTTTAGGCTCTACCTGGGTAGGTTTTGGTGTGGTTTAGACCGTGCTGTCAAACCTATGTGAAAAGAGAGAGATCCAGCACGAGAATGGAAGCACTTCATGATATTGCACCCTTGCTGTGAAATGGAAAAACTTTTAGGTGCATTGTAAACAGGAGAAAAAATCTTGGTGGGTCCCTACGACAACTGTGAGTTTTATAATAATTAATTAACTGGATGAGCTCATAAATGTAACAAATATGTGCCAAATGTGACAATGGCTCAAATTTTCCCTGGTGAACCTGATTAATATGGATTTACTATCCTTGGCCCTGTTGGATTAAATAAAGTCCTCAGAAATACATCATATTTCAAGCAATTGCATTAGCCCCATGCTAAAGAAAAGAAAAATTAAAAAAAAATTTAAAAAAAAATGCAGAGACATGTCTTTACATTACCCTGAAAGTTACAAATCAGGATTCTCAGAAACCAAATGACATTTTGAGAGAAAATGTAAAATCTCATTGAATCTTTTCCAGGAGGGGTTTTGATAGCTATGAATGCTTCCCCACACTCATTCTCTGCTGTACTTGGCACACAAAAAATTCAATATATTATTTACCCAACTTGTACAAGATAGCTCTTCTGCAGAAGGAGCTACAAAGGATAAATAGGAATTTAGCAGCACAAACTGGGTAAGAGTGAAATCAGATTCTTTATGCAAAGATGTCCTTCTAAATGAAACAAATCACCGTGGAAGGAACATTCTTCAGTTGAAAGAAAACAAGAACAGATTAAAAGTCCTGTTTTTAAAAAATTATTATTTCCCTGCAGTTCAATTACTGTAGAAGCCAGAAGCTTTTGGGAAGGTCCATAACATTAATGTTGGGAACATTAATGGGAAGGTCCTTAATACATCTTCAGTGATAAAAGTTCTAAGTGCTTTCATTTGGCAGCGATCACAGATAATTAATTCCCTCTGAAAATGAAGTTTAAATGAGATCAAAGAGGAAATCTCCTCTGGGAGAGGTGTGGCACAGCCAGGCCAGGCCGTCCTCAGCTCCTCTTTGCCTGGCAGTTCTTGGGGGGCTGGGACTGGTGAGGGGGTGATTGTTGGAGCAAACCTGGTGTAAATCTCCTCCACATTTGCACCAGTTCTGTCCTGCTCAGAGTCTGTGATCAGAATAAACCCCTCATCCCTCTGCAGCGCAGAGCAGGACCCTGTTGGCTCATCTCTCCCAAAATATTCTGCTTTGGATTTGGCTTGCTTTGCTTTTTTCAAAATATCCTTTTTGTGTAGTGATCCTCAGAACCCCTCTGAAGAACAGATCCCCAGTGAAACCCAACAATTCTGCTAATTAATTTCTCAAAGTTTTAAGTCTGGTCCTCCTGAGCAGGGCACAATGGTGTTTGCACGTTCTTGCTTCTGAAATCAGAAAGAAGCATCTGCACATCCAATATATTGGTGGGTGTTTATTTCAACCAAATTATTCACAAAGGCTTTATGATGTGGTGCAGAACAGAGAGGCTATGGTCTACTGATTTATTTTTTTTTATTTTAATAAGGAAAGATTAAATCCTGTAGATCAGAAAAGAATGAGTAATATCCTTCCCTCTATGGCACTCTACATTATCTGAGTGAATTTTCATTCTGGGAACATGCTAATCTTACTTTTAATTATTTTTTTCCCCCCAGAAACATGGATCTTTTGAAAGAAATCAGTGCCCAAAGTCCTAAGTTTGGGTGACTCATGTTAGCTACCAATATCTGCACTTTCTGGTGGCTTTAATAACCAATAATGTCTGCTTAGCATTCAGATTTAACTCATATATTTGCTAGGCTGAGGCCCTTTTGTATGACACTAAGTTAAAATCAAATCTCCATAATGCTTAAACACCTATATTAAGAAGCTTAGCTGAAGTTATATAACCTTTAGTATGCTGCAGTGTCTTAAAAATCTGTTTAAAGGAAGTCTTTTGGATTATCTCTTGATTATAATGTATTTAGGGAAACTTTTTTGCTCTTTTTTCCCCTCTCTACATTTTAAAGCTGCAGATAAAAGCAGAGTATTAGTTTTTTATGTTCTACTTTAAACAAGAAGAGAGCATGTGGTGAATTCTCTAAAACTGGGTGGCAAAGAAGCAGAGTGCAAATGTTACAGTCATTTTCCTTAACTACCAAGCAAGATAAAACACTGCCTTTACATTTCCATGGAGGTTTATGACAGCAAGTAGTGAGCACTTAAATTTTTACTGCTTTTGGTTTTCAGTGATGATCAGCCACTGCAATGGCAGCAGATAATAATTAAGAAGGTCGATGGCTGTTGATTGCCTCGATCAGGCACAAAAGAAACAGAACTCTCCCTGCAATTGCAGAAATGGCCATGTAACACATTTTTTCTGCATATTTATTATATTTAGAGAGTGATTGTGTGCATTTTAAGATAATACATGAGTGGGACTGAGCACCCTGTTCTTGGGAGACCTGAGCAAAGATTCCCTAAACACAGATCCCAGTAAAATGAAAGTGGGATTTAAAGTGGATTTTATTTTGAAGTGATTCATCCCTGTATAATCCAAGTGGGTTTTAGAGGACCAGAATGCCTGTGCAAAAACTGAACCACAAAACTATAGATTCATTTAAGTTAGAAAAAACCTCCAGGATCGTAAAGTCCGACCTTTAACCAATCCCACCTTGTCACCTCAGTGCCACATCCAAGTGTAGAAAAAACACTATTAACCAAATGAAAATACAGCCATTCATCTGCTTTTAGGAAAATTGGGTAAGCTGAGGAAAAGTTCTGTTATTAAACCATGGTCTCCAAAATTACAAGTTACGGCACTTTTATTTCTCAGTTTTGCATTATTCTTTAGGAGTGCTGTATAATTTCCTTCCAAGCAGTAGGAAAACAAAGCATAAAGGCAATCTTTTTTTTAAGGAGACTTTCAAAATATTAACAACTTTGGGATGGGCAGTCTTAAGGCAGAGAGGGGTTTCCTGTGTGAAATAATTGTTTGCAATAATCCAAGCACCTGAAATTGAGGTGAGTATTGGGCTTGAGTTAAATCAAGTCTCTTGCTGTGTAAAATGACCCCACGTGGCATATATTATTTATATTACAAAGCTTTTATGCAGCAAGAAACAGTTCTTTCCTTTTGGTTTTTTTTTGGTTTTTTTTTTTTTTGGTTTTTTTTTTAATTTTTGACCCTTTCCTTTCATTAACCTTTTTCTTATTCTTTTTTCCTTATTATACTAAAAAAAATAAAATAATGTGATTTGATGTTAGCAGTAGTGTCAGACTGGCCCATTCTAAAT
>CM019217.1:1436912-1477544 GCA_009741485.1 Malurus cyaneus samueli | reverse complement strand
AAAAACCAAAAAGGAAAACTGTTTCTTGCTGCATAAAAGCTTTGTAAAAATATAAAATGAATATATGCCACGTGGGGGTCATTTTACACAGCAAGAGACTTGATTTAACTCAAGCCCAATACCTACCTCAATTTCAGGTGCTTGGATTATTGCAAACATTATTTCACACAGGAAAACCCCTCTCTGCCTTAAGACTGCCCATCCCAAAGTTGTTAATATTTTGAAAGTCTCCTTAAAAAAAAGATTGCCTTTATGCTTTGTTTTCCTACTGCTTGGAAGGAAATTTATACAGCACTCCTAAGAAATAATGCAAAACTGAGAAATAAAAGTGCCGTAACTTGTAATTTTGGACCATGGTTTAATAAACAGAACTTTTCCTCAGCTTTACCCAATTTTCCTAAAAGCAGATGAATTGGCTGTATTTTCATTTGGTTAATAGTGTTATTTTCTACACTTGGATGTGGCACTGAGGTGACAAGGTGGGGATTGGTTAAAGGTCGGACTTTACGATCCTGGAGGTTTTTTCTAACTTAAATGAATCTATAGTTCTGTGGTTCAGTTTGTTGCACAGGCATTCTGTGTCCTCTAAAAACCCACTTGGATTATACAGGGATGAAATTCACTTCAAAATTAAAATCCACTTTAAATCCCACTTTCATTTTACTGGGATCTGTGTTTAGGGATCTTTGCTCAGGTCTCACAAAGAACAGGGTGCTCAGTCCCACTCATGTTATTATCTTAAAATGCACACAAATCACTCTCTAAATATAATAAATATGCAGAAAAAAATGTGTTACATGGCCATTTCTGCAATTGCAGGGAGAGTTTCTGTTTTCTTTGTGCTCTGATCGAGGCAATCAACAGCCCATCGACCTTTCCCTAATTATTATCTGCTGCCATTGCAGTGGCTGATCATCACTGAAAACCAAAGCAGTAAAAATTTAAGTGCTCCACTACTTGCTGTCATAAACCTCCATGGAAAATGTAAAGGCAGTGTTTTATCTTGCTTGGTAGTTAAGGAAAATGACTGTAACATTTTGCACTCTGCTTCTTTGCCACCCAGTTTTAGAGAATTCACCACATGCTCTCTTCTTGTTTTAAAGTAGAACATAAAAAACTAATACTCTGCTTTTATCTGCAGCTTTAAAATGTAGAGAGGGGGAAAAAAGAGCAAAAAAGTATCCCTAAATACATTATAATCAAGAGATAATCCAAAAGACTTCCTTTAAACAGATTTTTAAGACACTGCAGCAATCTAAAGGTTATATAAACTTCAGCTAAGCTTCTTAATATAGGTGTTTAAGCATTATGGAGATTTGATTTTTAACTTAGTGTCATACAAAAGGGCCCTCAGCCTAGCAAATATATGAGTTAAATCTGAATGCTAAGCAGACATTATTGGTTATTAAAGCCACCAGAAAGTGCAGATATTTTGGTAGCTAACATGAGTCACCCAAACTTAGGACTTTGGGCACTGATTTCTTTCAAAAGATCCATGTTTCTGGGGGGGAAAAAAATAATTAAAAGTAGATTAGCATGTTCCCAGAATGAAAATTCACTCAGATAATGTAGAGTGCCATAGAGGGAAGGATATTACTCATTCTTTTCTGATCTACAGGATTTAATCTTTCCTTATTAAAATTAAAAAAAAAATAAATCAGTAGACCATAGCCTCTCTGTTCTGCACCACATCATAAAGCCTTTGTGAATAATTTGGTTGAAATAAACACCCACCAATATATTGGATGTGCAGATGCTTCTTTCTGATTTCAGAAGCAAGAACGTGCAACAACCCATTAGTGCCCTGCTCAGGAGGACCAGACTTAAAACTTTTGAGAAATTAATTAGCAGAATTGTTGGGTTTTCACTGGGGATCTGTTCTTCAGAGGGGTTCTGAGAGCTCACTACACAAAAAGGATATTTTGAAAAAAAGCAAAGCAAGCCAAATCCAAAGCAGAATATTTTGGGAGAGATGAGCCAACAGGGTCCTGCTCTGCACTGCAGGAGGATGAGGGGTTTATTCTGATCACAGACTCTGAGCAGGACAGAACTGGTGCAAATGTGGAGGAGATTTACACCAGGTTTGCTCCAACAATCACCCCCTCACCAGTCCCAGCCCCCCAAGAACTGCCAGGCAAAGAGGAGCTGAGGACCAGCCCTGGCCTGGCTGTGCCACACCCCTCCCCAGAGGAGATTTCCTCTTTGATCTCATTTAAACTTCATTTTCAGAGGGAATTAATTATCTGTGATCGCTGCCAAATGAAAGCACTTAGAACTTTTATCACTGAAGATGTATTAAGGACCTTCCCATTAATGTTCCCAAACATTAATGTTTATGGACCTTCCCAAAAAGCTTCTGGCTTCTACAGTAATTGAACTGCAGGGAAAATAATAATTTTTTAAAAACAGGACCTTTTAATCTGTTCTTGTTTTCTTTCAACTAAGAAATGTTCCTTCCACGGTGATTTGTTTCATTTAGAAGGACATCTATTTGCATAAAGAATCTGATTTCACTCTTACCCAGTTTTGTGCTGCTAAAATTCCTATTTATCCCTTTGTAGCTCTTTCTGCAGAAGAGCTATCTTGTACAAGTTGGGTAAATAATATATTGAATTTCTTTGTGGTGCCAAGTACAGCAGAAAATGAGTGTGGGGAAGCATTCATAGCTATCAAAACCCCTCCCTGGAAAAGATTTCAATGAGATTTTACATTTTCTCTCAAAATGTCATTTGGCTTTCTGAGAATCCTGATTTGTAACTTTTCAGGGTAATGAATAAAAGACATGACTCATGACAATTTTTTTTTAAATTTTTTTTTTAATTTTTCTTTCTTTAAGCATGGGGGCTAATGCAATTGCTTGAAATATGATGTATTTCTGAGGACTTTATTTAATCCAACAGGGCCAAGGATAGTAAATCAATATTAATCAGGTAATACACCCAGGGAAAATTTGAGCCATTGTCACATTTGGCACAATTATTTGTTACATTTATGAGCTCATCCAGTTAATTAATTATTATAAAACTCACAGTTTGTCAGAGTGGGACCCACCAAGGATTTTTTCTCCTGTTTACAATGCACCTAAAAGTTTTTCCATTTCACAGCAAGGGTGCAAATATCATGAAGTGCTTCCAATTCTCAGTAGCTGCACAAAATACTATTTTAAATAAGTATTGTGAGATGGGATTGAGACAGAGAAATGAGTTACTATAAAGCAATTAGGTATGAATTTTTCACCTGTTAGTTACTTGTAATATCTGTTCTCATGCATGGTTTTTAATTTAAAAAAGGGGGACATAATTTGGTTACCAGGCTCTGCAGGACTCAGAAAATTTGAATTTTCCTAAGGACTACACCAGCTGCAAAGGGATCCAAAGAAGTGCAAAGGGATTTAAGGAGCTGTAAATCCACATCCTGCAGAGCTTATTTTGCGGAAAGAGATAAAATCTGATGGATAAAAGAAGATGGAAGAACAAATCCAGGTGTAATCCTGCCTGCATCCTGGGAAAGCCTGGGCCTGGCTCGAGCACTCCTGCATCACCCCTCATCACCCCCTTCAAAACTGCATCCAGATAAAAAAATTTTCCATTCACAATTTGCATAGGTTCCCAGAGGATTTTAGGACTAAACAACAGGTTGAATTATCACCAGAGGCTCTGTGACGTTATTGCATAAAGATGCTGCTCCTTTTAAATACTTGAACTCTTCACTGGATTTGGAGGATGCGCACCATTGAACCAGAACCTTGTTTCCTGTGCAATCAACCAATTCATACCATTTTTTTACAAATATTAATTGTGTCTAACTGCTCTGGGCTTTTACTGAGGGGAAACAGCAGCTGAGAGTTTTCTACCTTGGGGCAAAAGCTAAAATAAAACCCAGCAATTCTTCATACAGACAAGAGGAAAATATTTTATACATTGAACTCTGGGTTGGGTAAAAAATAAATAGGAAGTAGAAAAGTAAAGAAAGCCCAAATAGATCATGCAGAAGTAACCAAATTATAATCATATAGGTGGTATCTTCATCTTTGAAGGACGTGCTGAGAGGTTTCTGTAGAAAAGAGCTTTGAGCAGCAGAAAGCAGAGTGGTGCTGACATGAATTGCAGGTCTCTGTCCCTCAGAACTCCGGAACAGAGAAGCTGGAGAAGCTGAGATTTGGTTACTGGCAGCCCAAATGTCCTTTTCCTACCCAAATGGCTGGAAAAGGGTTTCATGAGTGGCAGGGATCTGGAAGAAGTGGAAGATTAGGATATTTACTGCGATGAAAAGCCCAAGAGTGCTGCTGCCAAAGCTCCTGCTTCTGTGTGCCACCACCTCCACCTTCACTCACCGAGGGAAAAACTCCCAAAATTGCAAAGAGCTTCAGAGCTGTGGCTTTACAGCTGCTACAAAATCCCTCAGAGTGAGGTAAAATTTTGAGGTTTTTAAACAATTGTCCAAAGCTTCAACTCTTATGACTTGCTACTGAATTCATTTTTAGTCTATTATATTTGAATTTCCTTCTTCCTAAAAAGGAACAATAGGCTCTCCACCACCTTCTGTGCAGGAAGAGTACATTCTGTTGCTGTCACCTGTTTTTTAAGTCAGATTCTGTGACTTTCTCCTTTATTTTAGCTTTTCTATTTCTATTTTTCTGGACATTTCTCAATCCTTACTTTCTCAATGCACTGCTAGCGCATCTTGTTTTAATTTACCACTGGTTTGGTTTCGGTAAATAGTACAGGGGAAGTTGTCTAAGGTGCTGTGAAATAAGTTTTGAAAACAGTTGCAGTATTTAAAATGATAATTAGATTGGCCAGAGATGAGTCATAAGTAATGAAATGCAAGGAATAAAAATTTGATGCTATCTTGTTTGGCTGAAACACAGTTTTATTCCTTCAGGCCAAATGGAGTCAATAATTATGTCTTCTAACCTCTATTTTTATGAATTTTTTTTTTTTTTTTGTAATTTGTTTAATGTAATGGGATTATGCATCCTGCTAAAAGGGAAACATGATTGTTATGAACTTGCTCTAAAAACACAGCTATTTTTGGTTATGATCTCAGAATTATTCTTTTTCCAGTCCAAGTCAATTGATTGCCTGTTTAACATTATTACATTCATATCACCTGTAAGATTTATGGAAAGCAGCAATGAAGTAATAAACATGACCCTTCTGCTATCAATCATCCTGCACCAGGGACAATACAAAAAACATAACTTGTTTTTACAAAGTCAAAAGCACAAACGAAAAGTTTCAAAACCAGACTTAAATATATACAGGAAAAAAAACCACAGGAGCAAAAAAGAATCAGAGGAAGTGGTCTCAGATTGGAGAGGTTTAGTTGAGATATTAGGAAAGAATTCACAGCACACAGGAATGGGGGCAGCAGCCTTGAAGGGAAGGAAGATTTTTTTTCCTCCTTACTCCAAATTCAGTATTTTGGGATGCAGCAGGATGGTTTACAAAGTAAATCACACCAACAGCAAAAACTCAGAGAAGAATTTGAAACTGTTTATTCAACCTGCCTCATTTATTTTATTTTGTTTTTAAAAAGTAGGGAAAGGTTATCCCACTTACATTCTATTCACTCAAGAAAACCCAACACATTGGTGCTATCAAAAGCCTAACAGCATTTTAAGAGCCCTGAAAATGGGAAGTTTTTCTACCTTCAAGCCAAGAAAAAAAATCCTACATGTTTTTAAATCCAGGCCTGCAGCAGTATTTAACAATGTGGGTCTGCTGTAGATTTAAATGAGGGACAGAAAATAGGAATATCTAATGAATTGTCAGGTGTCACTGCCTTTGGCAGCCTTTTCCTCCTACAATGATCTGAGACCCGACTGTGGAGATGTAACAGAGGGGCCACCAGGTCAATGCTGAATTATTTCCAATATGTTCTTGTCTCAAACCTTTGCCCTCTCATACATATTTTTATTGTGCAAATGACCAAATTTTGCAGATTTAAGCTCCTTACCCTTTACTACAGCAGCCAGACTTCTCCTTTCTCAGTGTCAGAGAAACTAATTTAGCACAGGGTTTGGGTGGGTTTTTTTTTTGTTGTTTGTTTGTTTTTTGTTTTGTTTTGTTTTGTTTTTGTTTTGGTTTTTTTTATTATTATTTTTGGGGTTTTTTTTGCCAGAGTTTCTCAAGATGAAGCCCAAGAAATGTAATTACCACCTATTTTTCTTTTTTCCAAAGAATCATAGCATGGTTTGGATTGGGAGGGGTCTCTAAGAGCATCCAGTACTAAAACCCTGCCATGGGCAGGGACACCTGCCACTATCCCAGGTTGCTCCAAATCCCATCCAGCCTGGCCTGGAACACATCTAAAGGCTGTAACATCCACAACTTCTCTGGGCAGCCTGTGTCAGTGCCTCACCACCCTCAAAGCAGGTGATTTTTTCTTCTTTTTGTTTTTTGGGGAATCACAAAAAGCAAGCATCCACCAACATCCACCAAAAAGCAAGCCATAACACCAACAAAAAAATATATTCAAGGTTGATGCAGTCCCTGCTCAGGAGTTAAAATTTTTTTCCACCTGGGAACTTCGAGATGTGACAGAAGAGAATCTACACAAATAGACAAGTTCTCCTATCTTCAAGCCAACAAAAAAAATCAGAGCAGAAATAAAGGGAGATTTTCTTTACCTCATGATGGAAGCGGGTGTTTATGAAATTGAGAAACTCGGATGCAGTTTCAGCTTCAGATGGGATGTGCAGAGGTTCCTGATGCATTTTTTGTCTGCTGCTCGCAGGACACACATCCAGCTCCCAGCTGAGGACGTTGCATTTCCATATCCCCTACGGCGAGTCCTGTGGGAGATGAAGCCACATGGCTTCGTGCTTCGGGGAATTTCTGCACTTCTTGGAATATTTTAAACCTCATTTTCCTGGAAAGAGAGGTTGTTACAGCAAACCACAGCGATAAGGGTGGATTTATGGAGAGACAGTGCTGTTCCTCCTTCTTAACACCCTTCAAGTCCTAATCCTTCTCATTTTGCTTACTCAGTTCATGAAAACTAACACGGGCACATAGAAGAATTCAAATAAGTATGAAGGGATGGTCCAGCTGCATTTCCCATTGGATTAATTTCCAGGAATTTCCAGGAAACCGTGGGATTAATACAAATGGAATTCCAAGACCTCAGCATGGTGTGGTTTGTCTTTCCAGATGAACTGAGGGAGCACTTGATTGATAAGAATCTGCCAAGAGGGATGAACGTTTTCATTAATGGATAATCAATCGCTTCCCTCTTCCAAACATGAACACATCCACCCCTTCCTCAGAACCCAAGCCCCACTATCCCAGTGCTTTGAAAGCATGATGATAAATGGGACAGATTTCAAAAATGTGCAGCATTTTGGAGAGTTATGGCTTGAGAACAGTGAGTTAAACCCTGCATTTCTCAAGTTTCACCAGCAAGGAATAGACAAAATCATCCTGTGAAAACAGTTTAGGAGTTGATTTGCATTAAGCAATTCTGAGCATGTTCATGTAGTTTACAACTCCCATCAATCACGGGGAGAAGATCATCTATTGAAATGCTTGGAAAAGCGTCCGCATGGGAAGTGTTTTGCAGAGTTATTGTACAGACAGACAAAATAAAATTTATTAGGTTCGTGTTTTCCAGGAGACTGCCATAGGCCCGATTAATCCTAACTGAAAATGTCAGGATTTGAGCCTGAGATCGGGACTTTCTAACCATTGGGAAAGACTTAATCTTGTACTGGTAAATCCTGCCTTGGGCAGAAATGAATTATACCCTGGAAGGGTCCATTTGTCTCCACTGTGCAATGACAATCCAAGCTCAGACACATCCAAAAACTGAGCAGACACAAAGAGTTTGATGAGATGAATCTCAGCCCACAGATCAGAAAGATGAGTTACCACAGCAAAACCTCACATAACTTATCCCTCTATTGATAAATCAATACTTATTTACTAGTCTGATTACTATTAATATGATATCTTTCAATGTCAATATAATAATTTAATTTTAAAAATATTATATTGTTAATGACATTCATACTTTTGCTGCATTTTTATGCCAATTATTAATAGTCATTAATTTAATAAGTATTTACTGCTTAAATAATACAAACTTTCTTTGTGGGACCCTCTGTCTTGGTAGTTTCTTAATTCCTAAAAAGTCATATTGCAAGGAAATTTTTTGCTGTCTATTCTACAATATTCTGAGATCACAGATTAATTGCTAGATATTGCAGCTATCCACAGCAAGAGTCACAACTTTGGTAAGAAAATGGTTGAAATTTTACTCCCCAAATCCCCAACATTTGGAATTGGGGGATAATGAAATCAGGATTGCAGTCTGTTCAAGAGTGCTGGGATCCATCACTCCAAATGGGAAACCCAGGATGCATAAACTTCACACAGATAGAGGGAAAATAACAAATTATTTCATCTGGCACTGCTTAGAGAAATAAAATTTGGAAAATACACACTGCTGGTGTGAGATGAAGAGCTCTGTTATGTGAATATCAACCAACATAAGGACGATTTAAAATAAATTAGTAAAATGATTTTGCTGTCATCAGAATAGGAGGGAAACTAGTCCAGATAAAATGTTATATATTGATCTACGTGCTGCCAGAATGGGACATACATCCTCAACTCCTGTGCTCACTGAATATACACAAAATATTCAAGAATTAGAGATAGATGTGTTGCACACAGCCTCCTGCAATATTATAAACATTAACTCTCCTCGCTTTGTTGAAACAAGTCAAGACAGATTAAAGTAATTGGAAAGATATTTTTCATAAATTGAATGCTGGCACACTGAGTGTTATCAAGACAAATGCTCTGCTCAGAGCAGCTCTGTCTGTTCTGTCCGCTGATTGCCTTGAGCAGAGAGAAAACATTACGGGATCTCCAAGTGGCAATTGGCAAATTTGTCTGGAGTGAAAAATGCACCGGAGCTCAGAGGAGAAATCAACCCCCAGCCCTTCCACGCTGGCTCTCCCCAGTCCTCCCACGAAAATTCAAATGTGAATGAGCTGGAATCGATGCTGCCTGCCCGGGTGAGAGCAAAACTCCATCAATTCTCCGTGGGGTTAAGGAAAGTTGAAGGAGTTCAATATCTCTTCCCATCAACACCTTCAAATGAGGGATAAAGACTTTTCTTTTCAGCCAGCATGGACACTGTACCTATTTTCAGCTCAATTTTCTTGATTTGCTCAAATTATTGCTGCAATTAAGGGCATGAATCTGGGAACTGCAGACAAAGGAAAGGCAACTTCAAGATTCCCATTGTGTTTATGTTTACCATTAAGGGTGACTCATCTCAAGGATGATGGCCAAGACAAAACAAACAGAGGCAGAGAAAGAAAAATCTGCAGTTCACCTGATGTTTGAAAGGGAGTAATGAGGTTGTTGATACTTGGTATTTTCAGGCTAATTAAAGCCTTATCCTGGAAAATTATGACAATAATAGGGCTGCTCCTTTTCTGTCTCTAAAATAATTAACAAATTTGGATTACTTCTGCAGAGGAAAACCAAAGATGGGTGTGTCAAGAAGAAATGAAACCTTGAACTGGGACAATCTTGGAAATCTCAGGCTGCAGATGATTTTCTGAGAAAGGTTTCAGTTAGCAGGGTCAGCCATGGACAGGAATCGAGGACGTGCACTGGGAATGCAAGATGATAAATCCATACCTCAAGCAGCACTTCTGTCAGAGCTTTGCTCAATGTATCTGTCCCTTCACCATTCTGCAAACAAATCCAGAGATTGATTTTCTCCACCTGAAAAAATATTTGAAGGCCCACAAGTGGTGGAGAAAAGTTTGTGGTGCAGACAGAGAACTTCTGGCAGAAGAGATGATTTTCCTTTGTTTGGGGGATGCTGGAAAGAAACTTGGCCATGGTGCCTCTGGTTAATGTAAAAACTGTTTGCTCTTGAGAGAAGCAAGAGTCCACGTTCAGATCTCCATTTTTGGACACACAGAAATCTATAAATATGGAGGTATTGTGGACACACAGCATGAAACATCTTTCAGCTCAACGTGAACCCCAACAGCGTGTTCCTTCCACTGGCCCTGCTTCCATAACTGTTCTGGATAACAGCAAGGAAACCTGATATGGGCTTGGAAAACGTTCATGGAGGGAACCAGTTGTTCAGTTCCAGCATTCTGCCCTGAAGGCACTGAAATAATGTCAGAAATAACTGATTTCTCCGACAAAAATAAAGCAGGCGCCAAACATACCAGCGGGGCAGTGAAACGCAAACGTTGGGGACAGAGCTGAGGAGAAAACTAAACATAATTCACTCTAGACCATGTTATAAATAATAATTGTTAATTGTTTTAGTCAGCACCGAGAATAATTTGTTTAGTGGCTCATTATATTTGTATTTTAAAATTACAGGAACAGAGACACAAATATAACATGGCAGATTTGCTCTTAAAACTCTGTGTTTAGGTAAGAATTTCCTCACTGACCCTGAATTAAGGTTTCTAAACCTAAGAAATATCTTTTTCCCAGTAAACTCTGCTATTAAATGGGGAAACTTGGATGACTGTGCAAGGTTTGTACAAATAAATCATCTGTTTGTTTTGCTGGTGGAAGAACATGATCCAGACTTAGAAGCAGGGTGGCCCCTTGTAAAGGAGGAACCTGGGCTCCAGGATGGCCTTTAGAGCTCCAAGCTCTGTTAAAAGCTGGCAAGGACATTTCAGAAAGGCACTTTGATGGTGGATCTTCATTATAGATCTCTTGGAAGACATAATTTTCCTTTGTTTAGGGGATGCTGGAAAGAATTCCTATCTATATTTATATGCTATCTGTCAATGTCAATATATGAATGCTATTTTATAATTAAAATTAAATTTTAATTGTTAATGACATTTGATATTGACAATTGATAATTGTTAATGACATTTGTATTTCTGCCACATTTTTATTCTCATTATTAACATTTACTAATTTAATAAGTATTTACTACTTAAATAATACAATTTTTTTCCACAGAATTCCCATCTCACATCCCAGTGCATTCAAGGTTACCTGAGGAGCATTTCTGACCCTACAGCAAATCAAGCATGTCCAGCTGTGGAAGTGTTGTTTTCTTTCACTGAATGAAATGGAGACACTTTTTAAGGCTTTTATTTGTGTTTAGGATGAATTTCTGTAGCTGTGGGAAAGCTGCTGGTTGCTTTGCCTACGGTGCCACTGGAGCTCCAAAAAAAAACCCATGGAAGCTGCTGTGAGTTGGGGTGTCCATTACCTCATTAACAGAGATGTAATTGCACTTTCATTGTCAGGTGAGGGTTTGAATTCAGAGTTGAGGCTGAGCTCTCTGAGCCTTTGCAGGGTTTATGTGTCGATTTACTCTTTGGTTTAAGCCTGGGATGAGCCAGCAGGAGTTCAGGTGGACACCACCACCCCCAGGGCAGGGGTGACAAAGGCAGGACAGGCACAGGCTGGCACTCTTTGTAAATCATCTCATTGTAAATGAGATAAAAAAATAAAAAATAAAGCTTTGTAAATCCCTCATCAGACCCCAATGGAGGAATCGCAGAATCACAGGCTTTGCACTGGAAGGGATATTAAAGCTCATTTTGTTCCATGGGCAGGGACACCTTCCACTAGTCCAGGTTTCTCCAAACCCCACCCAACCTGGCTTTGAATCCAATCTTTCCTCTTTTCAGCCTTCAGCTGCCCAGCATCTCCACAGAGTCACTCAGCCCCACCTTCACCCTTCTGGACAAGTTCCTTGTGAGCATTTTGCCCTCATTCTGGGTCCATCCTGTCTCTCCTCAGTGCAGCCCCCACTCTACACCAATTCCTGATCAGAAAGGAGCAGGGAGTGAGAATGAGATAGAACAGGAGATGTTAAAGACAACCCCATTTTGCACTGGAAGAAAATGGAAAACCTGATGTTCTTCCCACACCAGCCTCAACAGGAGCAGATAATTAACAGGTCTGTCTGTCAGCAAAAAACAGACAAACCTGTGCTACCCACACATTTCTGTTTTTACACCTCCCTCACGATGAAGGTGGAAGCAGAGGTTGCAAGAAGAAAGCACAGATACAAAGATTTATTGGTAAAAACCAATACTGACCAACATCAAAGAGCTGCTATGACCTTTGAGAAGCACATTGCCCTGATTGGAGTGCTACATTCAATCAGGAATTCGTATTCCACAATGCAGGAAAGTCATGCAGATTATTCCAGGGGAGGAAAGCACACCCTGCACTGGAAAGGTGCTCAGCCCAGCAGTTCAGCTGGTGGAGTCGCTGCCTCTCCTCTACCAAAACCTCACCACACAAACTCCGTGCACCACTTAAACCTTCACCCATTCATCTGGGATCCTCAAGCTGAGATTGAATTAGAAGAAAAGGTCACTTTAATAATTGTTTTATGCTGTGCTTGCGACACTTAAAGAACAAATCTCAGTTTAAGCCTGGTGTTGTCTAATCAATATTGAATCAAAGACTAAATAATTACTTCAATCTGCATTTTTAAATTAACCTCAGCTATCAGCTAAGTTCTTTGGACTAGAGATGGAACAAAATATGGGCTGGGAGTCAGGAATAAATCACAGGGGATAGATGTTCAGAGCATACGTCGGGTTGAGAGTGGAGAATAAATCCCAGGCATTGCTGCCATCCACTCTCTGAACTTTTTTATCTGTTGAGGTCCCACGTGGCATTCCCCACCTGCTCCTTTTAGGCTGCAGCCCCAGATTCCTCCAGACCAGAGCACCTTCAGAGGAGTGGAACGAGCAGCATCTCATTCTGCAGCTGCCAGACTCATAGGATGTTCAGAATCATGGGGAATGCAGGCTGGGGCAAACTTCTTTCTTTCTACACAGAATCATGAGATTATTTAGGTTGGAAAAGCCCTCCAAGATCATTGAGCCCAACCTGTGACTGATCCCCAGCCCAGAGCTCTGAGTGCCACATCCAGGGGTTCCTTGGACACCTCCAGGGATGGGAATTCCACCACCTCCCTGGGCAGCCCCTTTCAGTGCTTAACAATCCTTTCCGTGAAGAAATTATTCCTGATGCCCAATCTGAACCTCTCTTGGCACAGCTTGAGGCCATTTCCCCTTGTCCTGACACTTGGAAGAGAAGCTGACCCTCACCTTGCTCCCCACACAGCCCAGAGTGGAGCCAACCTGTGTCACGCTACCTCAAAAACATTTTTGCATCTGTCTGAAATCTATTTTTGATATAAATATATCCATGTAGGATTTAAGGACCAGCCCCAGTCTTTTCCCCTCACTACAAGGAAGCCATTTAGGGCAACAGAGCTGGGGAAGGGTTTGGAGAACCAGGAGCAGCTGAGGGAGCTGAGGGGGGTTCAGCCTGGAGAAAAGGAGGCTCAAGGAGGACAGACTCACTCTCTGCAACCTGCAAGAAGGATGGAGACAATTGGGTTTCAGTCCCTTCTCGCAGGAAATAAGTGGAATGCCCTGAAGTTGTGCCAGGGGAGGATTAGAATTGATATTAGGGAAAATTTCTTAACAGAAAGGGTTGTCAAGCATTGGAATCGGATGCCCAGGGCAGTGGTGGAGTCACCATTGCTGAAAGTGTTCAAAAAATGTGTGAATGTAGCAGTTGAGGAGATATTTTTTGTGGTAAAGCTGGCGGTGTTGAGTTGATTATTGGACTTGATGATCTGAGAGTTACAACTTCAATGTTTCTATGATTCTATAAAGTTTTAGGTCAGGTGAGACCACGACTTTCATTGTGACCTCCTTTTCATTACAATCCTAAAGTTGGTAGATACATTCAGCAGATTCATCTTCCTGTGTTTCAGATTCTCATCAAAACAAGCCCAGTAATTAATGGAGTCTGTGCTCACCTCAAAGAGGTGTTCTGAAAATTGACGACATCTATATTTCGATGCCAGAGCACCATATTAATGACACTGACAATTAAATCCAGGAGGAAGTTGATTATTTTGAGCCACATGTGCAGAAGGCAAGAGCATCACTCATGGTAAAGGGAGGAAGATGAAAGATGAAGTCTTTTAGGGAGTTCTGTCCAGCCAAGGCCAGGAATGATGTGGAGCTCCTGCAAGAAGAAAAGCAAGATGTGATTGTCTAATTTCAAAGCACAGGCACATAATGGATGCCAGAATTAGATAACCAGGGATCCTCCCTTTGCCTTTTTCTAGCTGCAAAATTACACCTACAGTGGTGTCCTGTGCAAAGAAAGGAAGTGCGCTGCATGTACAAGCTTTTATACAAACACAATTCTTGATTGATTGGGTGTGCTCCCTTTCCCACAATGTGAACATTTCTGGTATTTTTAGAACAGTTTTCACAACTGTTGTGATTTTCAGATCCTCTTCCACATCTCTTTCCTGGGCAGGTCCAGGAGTGCCTGGATTCCTGGTCAAAAATGACAAAATCAGAGAGCACAAGTTTTATCTGCATGAAATACAAGTAATAGAATTTATTAAATGTCATCAGAGCAACATCAGCTTTTAATTAGATCAACACTGGTAGTCTCATTATTACGTTTTGCACCTATGTAAAAGATTACCCAATAGACCTCATGTTATTCCTGATAAATTTCTGACTGTTTTGGGAATTCTCCAATACTGGAAAAAACCTCCCCCCCCAAAAAAAAAAAAAAAAAAAAAGCCGAAAAAACTCAAACCATAGTTCATCCCTTTGAGCACATTTAACATTTCAGCCTGGCAGTGAATTGTTGTTTTCAGCTGATCCAGTCTCTTTGTCATTTTTCCTGATCCCTGGGACACCACAGAAAGCCTCAGGCAGTGGTTCTGCTGCTCCTCCCACCCTTCCCTTTGGGAATTCAGCACAGAACACAGAGCAGAACCAGCATCTCCCAGGATTTTGGGTTCCCTCCAAAACTCTCCCTTTGCCTGACAAAACATATGGCCATATTCCCTGCCTAACATATGTTGCTAAACTCTGAGTGGGTTGCTAAAAACATTACTGCTCCTTTCATTTAAGCATATCTACAGTGCAGCCGATTTTTACTTTTTTTTTTTTTTTTTTTTTTTAAATAAAATAGCTCTTTTTAGGCTGCAGATTTGATATTTATTGCCTAGGTAGGTGAACCGATGAGCAAAGAAACGTTGGATCATTTGCTTTTTAAAAACATTTATGTCAGATTGGCAGCAATAGTTATCCAACTATTTGGATATCCAACATTAGCCAACACATTTAGAGTATTTGCAGTTGATTTTCAAATAATATTCTTCTCGAAAGGAAAAATGTCAGAGTAAGTGACAATTAACAGCAAAGGAAATTTTGGATTTAATTCTATCCTTAAGAACTAGACAGTTCAACGCATCTTTAAATCCACTAAATTCAGGGTGAAGCTTTACACCACCTCAGGTTAATTAATTATCAGCTCCATCTTGCTTTTTTGACATTTTACAACCTTATAACCTGTGGACTAATGAGAATTTCACTGTTATTTAACTGGAAAAAAAGGGTGATGCATAGCTGCCACCTAAGTTAAGCACACATGTCACAGCAGAAGGTGCAGACAGAGTGTGAACATGAATATGTAGATGCTACTTAATGCACAGAAACCCAAATCTGAATTTCCAGGTTGTTGGGAAGAACTCCTGTAAAAAAAAAAAAAAAAAAAAAAAAAAAAAAAACCAACACCAAAATACGCCACCAGTTCTTTAATGGACACAAGGAGGACAAGACTTTGATTTCCTGCCATTTATGACTGATAGCTCTGCGTCCCAAAACAGAAACCTTTAATCCTTAACCGTCCCCAGCACACACGGACACACCAGAGGGCAGAGACTTCTCCTCTCTGACACAAAGAGGAAAATGTTCTTGCCATCAGGATGTTAACCCCGGACAGGGGAACTCTGCTTTTAATTCAATCACTGTCTTCCTGTAAAGCACCTGGCAGATTTCTGAGCACCAGCCTCATTATTGTCCTGAAACGAAAAGTGGAAAAAAATCCCTTCTACCTACAAGAGCTGCTGCCCTGATAAATGCTTTTAAAGTTACAGGCAGTTCTGTGATAGATATTCCCTACGGTGTCTTCAGACAAATCTGCTACAAGATGAGGGTTGATGAGCAACTGCAGGAGAGCCATTTGTAATAAATACACTCATTCATCCAGATCTATCTTAAAAAATTCTGCTATAAACCCAAAAGGCATCACGAAGCTCATCCCTGAAATTTATCAAGATAGAAGACATTCACATGATTCTGAGGACAGACAAAATATGGTAGCACAGAAAGGGGTTTTCTTCCTAAATGCAGAACTAAATGGTCAGAGGTAGCATGAATTTATTCTCATCTTTTTGTTTTCAACAATTTTCTGATGCAAAGAGTCAGAATATTAAAAATCAAGAGCTATGGATCCTTTTTTTCTTGAGTGTTCTTCAGCACCAGGTTTTCAGTTTTCTCATAAAATTAACACAATCTCCCAAGCGCTCTTCAAACTTTTATTAATGGGGAAATTTTTCTGACTGTGTCAATTTCCAAGGCAAATTCTCATGAAATTCCTTCAGTAACCCCAAAAAATGAGCATCTCTTTGATGCTGAATTGTCTGAATCCAACCAGAAATCAATTATTTCTTAAAGGAAGATTAGCAAGACAGAATTTCCATTTAAATCTTTCTGTTGTAGTCTGTTTAACCTATTTTTTTGTTTGTTTTTATTTTCAAGAAAGCCTT
Organism: Malurus cyaneus samueli; assembly: GCA_009741485.1. NCBI lineage: Eukaryota > Metazoa > Chordata > Aves > Passeriformes > Maluridae > Malurus > Malurus cyaneus. Next base: position 1,460,906 of record CM019217.1, on the reverse strand, counting down.
AATAATAAAAGCGTTTGGTTTTTTCTTTGCTTTGAAGCCCCACTGATGTTTCTAGAGGTTGCTCAAAGTGAAGGGAAATGTCCAAGCCAGTCCCATTTCTAATCAGAGGAGCTGAATTCTGAGTAAATGCTTCATGAGGGAGTTTTGGCATCTCCACAGCAGTGATCAAACACCACAAAAAGTACTGGGAGAACTTCCATCCTCGAAAATACTCAAAATTAAACTGGTTAAAAACCGTGAGCTACCAAATGTGTGAATTTCAAGTTCATCCTGCTTTGAGCTGGATTAGAAAGCTCCAGACTTCCCTCTACCCCAAATCCAGCAGGAATTCAGTAGGAATTTGGGCACACCTGCCCTTCAAGAGGAGATTTGTGCCAAGAGCCCTTGGAGAAAGATCTCAAATCCCATCAGGTGACAGCGAGTGGCTCTTTGCAGCTGCAGCAGAGCAGAAAGCAGAAGGTGATGGATGCCCACAGCTTTCCCCAAAAAAGGGGAAAGCTTTCCCCAAAAACTGTGGGGCAGGAGGGTTTTCCTCACTGCCCCAGCTCCCCTCCAGGCACAGGAAGGGTTCATGCTGTGGGAGGACTCGTGGAGCCAAAAACACATTAATCAAACCCACAGAAAGCACATTTTATCGTCATCTTCCTGCTTCAATGCCCCAAGCCTGTTGCTGTTAATGTCACCTCTAAAATCCCATTAAAAATGGGCCCCTCCAGGGCCTGGGTTGGGTGTCCTCAGAGCTGACTGCAGCACCGAGCACCCTTCAGAATGCTGCACAAATATTCCATCAGAGCCTGAATGAAAAGTTAATAAATTCCAACCCTGCCCTCTGTGCAGCAGAAGGGGAGCAAAGGCGGCCACCACTTAAAGCAAATCATAATTCGTGATCTGAAAATATGCAACATTAAGCACAGCCACGTTTCAAACAACAAGAATCACTCTGCAGGGCTGGAGAGGTTATAAACCATTCCTGTTTGCATTTCAGGAGCACTTACACGCTTTGTTTTGAAAGCTTTGTATTATCTTGTAAAATCAGCTCAGAAAAAGACATTTGTTTTGTCATTGTCACCGCAGTGATGGCACCAACTTGTCTGTCTCTGTGCTTTGTTCTCTTTACATGAGAAACTGAGATCCCACATATTTCATTCTTCCTCCTCCTACGGGCGCTGGTTGGGGTGCAGACCTGCCAAATTGGGGATGAAAATTGCTCTAAAAAAATTAAAAATTCTCAAAAAATACCCCAGGAATATTCTTCTGACAAAGCAAGACCTTACCTTGCCCTCAATTCGCTCTCATCCCTGCTGCCTTGCTTTGAATCCTACAAATGAAGGCTTCTCAAGAGTCTTTGGATGCCAAAAAATTCTGGACACCTGCAGAAGGAGTGTTCAGTGATCCTGAGCTTGCACATCTTTGGCTGTTTTTTAAAAAATCAAAGTGTACTGAAAAGAGCAGCTGACACAGAGCTGTGGATCTGCCTTTTTGAGATTGCTGGCAAGCTTGTTTGGTCATGGATTCTTAATTTTTTTAATTTTTTTTTTTTTTTTTTTTTTTTTTTTTTTTTTTTTTTTTTTTTTATGCATCTTCATCATTGAGATGCAATTTATTCATGTGCTTCTCTGTCACCTTGGCAAATTTTTAATCCAAGGTCAAAAAAAAATTCATCATTTTATTATGATTATCTTCAGTCTAATACAATTTTCAAAAGTTCATAAAATTGCTAAAGAAAACAAACAGTAAGAATTAAACTTCTATCACAAAATGTTTTTTTTTAATCCATTGGTGTCCTGGAGGGCAGGAAGGGCTCCTGGAGGAGGGATTGTCCTCGTGGACACAGCTCACAGGAACTTTTTTAACTTTGCAGTCTTGAAAATAACCAAACTCCTTCCAGCCAAGGTCAAATTCACTTTCTCCTCAGCAGAAAACAGCATAAAAATTTCATCAGTTCTATCTCCTTTTAGCTTTGCCTTCTAGAAATAATAAAAACCTCCAACCTCCTTCATTTTCTTTGCCTTTTATCAATGTAATAGTCAAGGGAGGGATTGATGATGGCCCAGCCTGGGGCAAATGAGGGACTCGTGGATGTTTTCTGCATTTGAGAGAGCTCCTGAAGTTGGCAGCCCTGGGAGAAGGATTTTCAAAGTGCCACCTCTTGGAGCAGATCAAGTTAATCTGACAGATTTGTGAAGTCTCGTATCAGCTGGGACATCATCATCTGCAAGATCCCTGGCAAAAATATCTCCCACTCAGCTCAGAGCTTGGCATTGGTCAGTAGAAAATGTTCTTGAGGGCCAGGAGAGATCTGAAAAAGTAAAAGATAAGAAAAGGAAAATAAAAAGAAGAAAAAGAGAAGAAGAAGGAAAGGAGAAGGAGAAGGAGAAGAGAAGGAGAAGGGGAAAGAGAAAGAAAAGGAAAAGGAGAAAAAAGAGAAAAATTGCTACATGTCTTCGAGCCAGATCTACCTAATTCGTGCAGACAATCTCCACAGAAGAGCAGCATCCTGGGAAAATTGTAAAGCTTCTTCCTGACCTTTTCCAGTCTTCTTCTTCCCCATCTTTTAATCTCAGACTCCAAACATCTTCCCATCCTTCTCTCTCCCCCTTAGGTACGCACTTTTTTTCTGCGTCTGACTACTACCAGCACTCATTTTCAATATTCACTTGCTTGGAACAAAATGCTTCTTTCAGGCTTTCCTCATTGAGTAGGTTTTTAGGAATTATTCTGTATCTTAAAAAAGCAATTTTCTCCACGATAAGGGCCTCTGAATGTGGTTTTTCCCCCACAGACACCTAAATAGCACCACAGAGCCCAACCTCTTAATACTGACTTCCTTTCAGAAACTGTTCCATCTAATTAGTGGCTCACCAGAGACCTGCCTAAGCCAGAATCCATCTGAGGAAAAATTGGCCAAGATTGCTATGGCCTGAAATCCCAGAAAGACACAAGAAGAAAGAACATTTTCTGGCTAATAATGTGCCCTCATGAGACCAAGATAAGCTCTGATCTCTGAAACCACCGAAGAGGCACCGAATGAAGCCTGGAAACCAAAGGGAGCTCGTCTGGAAGTGATTGGAGAGGAAAGGAAGAGGTCTGGTCAACAGAGGTTTTATGAAGAGTTTCCACCTCTTAAAGATCTTTATGATCTCCCTTTTTAACCTTCCCAGCTCTACAGGTCTGAAATTTGTCATCTTTGCATATTGCTTGCTGAATACTGAGCAAGATTATTATTTTGGTGATTTTGTTATTATTTGGTTATTTTGGTGAAACTGATGTGGCTTCTCTGAATTTGATTTCCCAGTTTTTTGACTCTGCCAGACTCCTCAGTCTGAATTACAGAAAAGACCCCCGAATGGCAGCAGCACTGCTTGCTGCTGTCCTGTTTTGCTTGACTTTCCATCGAGTTATTTTTCCAGCTGAAAAGAGGCTAATTAGTGTCTCTTTCATACGTGTGTTCTCTGTACTCGCTTAAGGAAGGAAACGTCAGCAGCTACAGCTTCATCAGCTCTTCCCCAGCTGCCCACTTCTCAGCCTGGCTGTTATTTCTTACCTCATTAACCTTTAACCAGAGGATAAAAGTGTTTATTGATTTATTTGTTTATTTGATTTCAGGGGGCAAATGATTTCTGAACCTGGTTTGGTAATCACTATAAGATCTGTGACTGAAAAAAATAAAAAAACAACCCAGAAAGGGAGATTAGTGTAAGTGTTCTTTCAGAAAACAGGGGATGTTCACAACGAAAAGAAATCCCAAATAGGCAGCATTTCTCCACAGCGGAAAGGTGTCAGACTGCTGACCCTGCTGTGAGTCAGTGTCTGAATGGGCATAAATCACAGCGATTGGTATTGATTGACTGCAGTCACGCTGTGTAATTAATTCATCACCGCCAGAGGCATCAGGAATCATTGCACGCTGCCCCCGGATCACTCACAAAATCTGAGATTTGGTGATTCCAAAGCCTGAGGGCAGCTTTAGCCAACGTGTTCCTCCTCATTGCAACAGGATGAAGGATGTGGACACGAGAATCTAGATGAGGAGAAGTGAACCGTTAAATGGAAGTAATTGGAATGTTTATGGCTATAAATCCATGAAGTTAAGCTGGAAAAAAAAAATAAAACCAGCAATTTTAGAGTTTTTCTATGAATCACAAACTTACTTTGTCTTGACAAAGTAGAATCAAATGATTGCTGAGATATCCTTTTTTTTTTTTTTTATTTTTTGTTATATGCTCCCATGTCACATAATTTTGTCAGGGTAAAGTTTCTTCACTTAAAAACAGAAGTCTTTAACAAAAGGACTCAGAGTCTACAACTCCAGCCCAGATTTATGGACTGAACTGAGAGGTTCTCGAATTTATTCTCATTAGTCTTCCCTGTAAAATCACTGGAGGAAGTCAGGCATCTCCAGAGACTTTGCTCTTAGAAGGGCCAAATAAATCACCTGCCAGAGGGGTTTTCAGTAGGGATAAAAAAAAATAAATAAATAAAAGAGATCAGCTTCTGAATTTAGGCATCTAATTTTGGACCTGGAAAGATGAAGGTGAAAAATATACATCACTTTCATTGTTGGTTTTCCAGAATAACTCATCACTCTGCAATGAGCTTCATGGTTCCCTGCAGAGCTTTCAGGTAGTTAAAGCTGTGGAGAGTTGGATGAAGATGAAAAGTCTGGACACTGAGAAGAAAAGAGAACAAAGCACTCAAAGCAGAGCTTGAATGAAGATATTCAGGTTTTAACTGTCTTTAAATTGAAAAGTACAACTCAAGAAAGTTTTAAGAATGTCCTTAATTCACACCAACCTTCTAGCTGGCCTGATTTTCTCTGATTTTCCCCCAACTGTGAGCAGAAGGAGTCAAACAAAGTTCTTAAAGACAAAGTGTAGATGAGGTACATGACCAGCAGCTCTGTTTCCCAGCAGAGTCAGAGCTACAGTGACACTGCTTAGGGAAAGCCTAAGAGCAGACCTGAAGTTAAACTCCTGGAAAACTGGGTAAAGAATAAAACAGGGACAGTGGGTAAGGAATGAAACAGAAATCCATTTCTTGCTTGAAATGAAGTCCAGAGGAGCCACATCAGGATCACCAAAATAATGCTCAGTATTCAGCAAGTTATGTGTAAAGATGACAAATTTCAGACCTGTGGAGCTGGGAAGGTTAAAAAGGGAGATCATAAGCTGTGCTTTAAGAGGTGGAAACTCTTCATAAGATAAGTCAGTCAATATAACTGCATTGAACAGCATTTATCAAAAGTCCTTTTTATTCACTTCTGAGTTAAATTCCTCCCTGACTCCAGTGACCAACTCCATCTCACAGATTTGTGAGTAGGTATGTAAATACATATATTTACTTTAATATTTCTGGACAGACCTCAAGAAGCCTTCAAGAGAACCAGTGTTGCCTACTCAGACACACTCAGTCCTGTGCCTCAGAGCCTTTGGATTTGTCATCATTAACACTTCATTTTCTTCCTTCCAATCCATACCCAACATTATTGCAACGAAGGTGTTAAGGTTTCACATCCCTACCCTAAAAACTGGGTTTAAAAAGTGAACCTTTCAGACCGACAAGAAGCTTTTTCAACCTGTATATAATCCTTAACATATGAAAAGTAGGAAACAAAGTCACTTTTTAACAGTTCAGGGTTTGTGTACAGGAAGAATTCCTTGAGTTTTCAGGCAATGTCAGTACCCTGCAGCCTGCTTCAAATGCCCATTCCTGAGGGCTGGGTTTTAAATAGGAAACAGAATTAATGATGTGACAACACCAAACGTATGCTGTGCCATGCTAAGGAGACCTCTGACTTCACACAGCGTGGCTGACTTAGCCCACAGCAGCAGCGAGTTAAAGCAATCTCAGGCTTGTTTTTAAACTTGGACTTACTTTTGCAATTGGAGTGCCTCTGGCAATTTTATGCCCTGGCTCACTCATTTTCTTAAACCATATTTTGTATCTCAGTTTATTTTACAAGTTGTAAATTGTGGATTTTTCTAACCTCATATGAGTGGCTCACGCACAAAAGGCTCAACAGACTAAAAGACACAAATAAAACTTTGCATAATAGTTAAACTCTTTATTCCCAAGAAAAGAAAACAACCATTAAATCACATTTGCAAGAAGCATATGGAACAGATGAGGTTGAATTTCTAAATTCCTTGTGCACCATCAGGATGACTTTAGTCTTGTATCTTCGTGGTCTTGAACAAAACCTTTCAGCAAAATACACTCCAGTGAAGATGGAAACAGCCTGAGTGATCCCAAACATGAAATTCCAAAGGGGACCTGTGATAATTTCTGCTCTCTCCCACTCACTGAGCAGATTTCCACAGCCCCATGTACCCTCATGCCATCCCAAAGCTTCCCTGAGTGAAAAAAACAATTAAAACAACTGGTGAGTGCTGCAGTGTGTGATGTTCTTCCATCTGAGAAGATGTGATGTCTCCCCATTCTAAGATGGAAATCTAGAGAGAGTTTATGCACAGTGGAAGATGAAATCAAGAGCTATTTATTATTATTATTATTATTATTATTTATGCACCTGTGTCTTGTTTGTAGCAATTTTAAGATGCTGATGGGAAATTTCCTTCTGTTCTGATGATTTTCCTAATGGATATTCAGGTAATAACCCCATGCCAAGCCATCTGAGAGAACATGTACATCGTTACCACCACACGCAGAAATTCCAAGCTGGAGCCATGAATTCAATACCAGAACAATTATACTGAGAAGTTTGCTGTTCAAATTATCTTAAATTCCAATTAAACCTCAATCCCAAGATCTTGTCCAAGTAGATCCATGATTCTGCCAAGATTTCACAGAATCCCAGCTGGGGCAGGCTGGAAGGGACCACAGTGGTCCTTTGGTGCCACCTCCCTGCTCCAGCGCAGGGCACAGGATTGTTCCAGGCAGCTCTGGAAAATTCCCAGTGAGAAAACTCCACAGCTTCTCTGGGAAATCTGTTCCAGTGCTCTCAGTAATGAAGTTCTCTTTTGCTCTGAGAGTTTCCGTACCCATCAAAGGCTGTGGGATTGCCCATGGTCTCTTTTCACTTTTGGGGTCGCGCTGCTCCTGCAGACTTTGCTGTGAGCTTATTTGACAGACAGACGAGATGCCTGCAGGTGACAGCGTGAGATCTCCAAAATCTGCCAGGGGATTGTGCATTTTACCAGTCATTTTCTGCTCTGAAAGATGTTCTGCATGTCTGTCTAATTATAGCAAAAATCTGTACAGATTGTGTCAAAACTGCCCACTATTATCCCGGCTGTACCAGCTACAGCTGACAAAACATCCTCATCCCCTAATTAAGAACACTTTAAAACTGACTTATGGAAATTAAAAGAACCTCCCAGCCTTCACTTTTTGACAAGTTACTCTGAGATTCTTGGAGGAGAAGGAGGAGGAGAACAGGAATATTTCAGATTTCTTCCCTCATTTCTTACCTCTGCAGAGCACTAAAATAAATTACAGTGTGCAAACAATACGTCAGAAAGAAAAGCTTTGACTTGACAGATTGCAGGGCACAGCATTAAATATAATTGTGTTGTTCTGAAGATCTGAGGAACAGACTGTAACAGACTTTAAACACTTTGTTATTCTCGAGATCTCCAAATGTTTGGACATCCCAGGTGCGAACTCAATTCGTTCACCCACTGAAGTCGCTGTTTAAGAGAGCAGAACGCAGCTTTGCGGATGCTTGAGGAGGACTTTTGATTTTCCCAGATTTCAGTCTGTGCTGGGGATAATGTGAACAAAAAGAGCAATTCCATCTGGGTTCCTTATCTACATATTGCAGTTCGCTGTCATTTTGTGGTGGTGAATGCACTTTGTGAGGTAGGCGCCTGGTGGAAATTCTGTTTTCTGGTGGAAATTCTGTTTTCTGGTGGAAATTCTGTTTTCCAACCCCAGTTTGGAAAGTGTCACTTCCAACAACCTCCAATCTGATGATGGAAAGGACCAAATTCTGTATCGAGGAAGATTCCATGCAATCCCAACTTCTTCATGTGTGTGTTCTGATCTGCCAGGGCCAAAACCTAAACCGAGTGAGAAATGGAGCTCTGTGAAGATCCCAAGTGCAGGTTTCATGTCTAAGAACAGATGAGAGGGCAAAAAAGAGAAGAAACTCTTTTTCACCTCAAAAAAACAAAGCAGAGACACTGCTCTGGGTTTCAGGGCATCAGTTGGTGGATGGTGAGAAATTGAACTGTACGTCACTTGCTTCATAGATTCTTTTATTATTATTATTATCATCATTATTATTTTCTGTCATCCAAAGATTTTTATTCAAGAAAGAGGTATTAATATCAAAATCGGAGAGACCTCAAATTAGATTTCTGGTTAAGGTTTTTAGAAGATTAACACGGGCCTGAAACAAGCACTTGGCAGAAAGAGATTTAGAGTGAAGATCTCCAGGTTTCAGTCCATTGTCTTCCAGAGTTCATTGCAGCTGGACAGAAAATGTCAAGTTGGGATTGCTTTGCCATTGCCCAACTCCAGCCTTTTAACATGTCATTGGCTTCTGCAGGTTCATTTTTCAGCCTTAAAAAACATGGAAATCCAAGTATAGAGCTCATGAAACAGAGAACTGCTATAGTCAGATATGACTGGAAATAAAAGTCAGGCTCCAGGAAATACCTAATTTTAAAAAATTTAAAAATCAAAGTGCCCAATGATATACAAGCAGAATTTGGTCTGATTATTGTTCATTGATGAGAAAAGTTGTATTAAAGAAATTATATATATAGTATATATTATATATATATATATATATATGTGCATGTATAGTTTTGCAATAACCCTGTAACAATAATGAAAGTAATTTTTTTAGTCCTAAACTGTGAAATTCATTAACAATAATGTTTTTTCATTATATTTTGCAGGAACCTCATCTGTAAAAACTGGACATGTCTAACAAAGAAATAACCTAGGAAGAACAAGGTTAAAGGAGTTTGATTTGAAAGAAGGCTAATGTGTGTGTGTGGGGGGGAGGAGAAACTATAAAAACTCAATATATTTTTTGTAACATTTTTGAAATTGCTGTTACAGCAATTCAGAAGCCCTAATGAAAACCATTTTGAAATCGAGATGAAGAAATTTTCTCTGAGGTGGATCAGAGTCCATCTCAGTTAAAATGAGTGAAAGAGGGACTTGAAGAAAAAAACACTTCTAGAAAAATCACTGTTATTAGTCATATTTTCAGTGAACCTGGTGTTTGGAAAAAGGGAGAACAGTTGTGAGACATCAAAGCTCCTTTTGTAAAACATGGTAAATGTAAAACATTTCTAGTCACAGACCAACTGCTGGAACACCAAATACTTCTATTTCATCTCTCGTTCAATAAATAACATTGATTCCCTGCAGATAGCAGCTGTTGTTCTCTAACCTGGCAAACTGCAGAATCTCTTTCTCTATTTTCATTCTTTTTTCATACCCTAAATGATCAAGAAACTGCAAAATTATCTTTGTGCAGTCTCAAATGCAGAGAAAAACGAAAGGAATTTCATTTCACTTCATTTCATATGTTTAAGACATTCGTTATTCAAGGAGCCACATCTCCACTCCTCCTTGCCCTGCTGTTTCTCTTGTTTTTAGATGCAATGTCAAACTTTCCTCCAATTTTTTTTTAAATTTATTATTCTAAGAATTAACTATTAAATCCATTTTGGAGCTGAGAGTATGCTGCCCACTGAGTGTCCTGATTTCCATCAGTCCTCGGTCTTGCACAGGGTGATGATTTTAACACTGAATTGCAACTACTAAAAGATGATAAAATCTTTTAGCTGTTATTTCAGACAGTTGATTTGCTTTTGTCTAAAGAGAAGAGGCATGGCCTGAAGCACCAAAATGAAATGTTTAATGGATTTTATCTCACCCATGTAATGCTGAGCTGTAAGTAGCTATGAAAATGCCTCCTTCAAGTATGGACTATTCCCCATGCCAGAAGCTGGAGGGACTTCAATTGTTCAAAATGTCAAACATGGGGTTTTTTTTCAAAGCACAGCTCAGGGAGACAAATATTTCCTTCTGAGTTTGGGTGTCTCTTTTCAAGGTGCTCATGAGCACTGCTAATTAAACTGGGAAGGTTTTCACAACTGCTGCTAACGAGCAAGTGGGGTAGGAGTTGTTTGCACAATGGGTTTTCTTGTGAACTGCAGGAAAGAATTACGGCTTCTTTATTTGAGTTGTTCCTGAATTTGTGAAGCAGCTCCTCTATCAGCTGAGCCTCTCAGTTTTGAGGGACATTGGAGTAGGAGCAGCTGCTCCTTGGGTAAAAAAAAAAGTGCTCTGGATTCTTCCTCCATTGTAGCTTCCCTGCTGGAGATACCTGCGGGGTTTTAGGGAGGTGAACTCTTCCTGAGCTGGTGTTGTCCTGTCCCTGCTGGCTCTCGTGGGTAGATCTGACATTCCCAGCCTCTATAAACACCTGTGGCACACACAGCAGGGTAGAGTGGGCTGCAGCACCTTCAAACAGACATAATTGGGAACGATTGATCAAAATCCTGCTGCTGCTTCCCACGGAATCACAGAATGAGTTGGATTAGAAAAGGACCTTAAAGATCATCCAATTCCAGCCCCTGCCATGGCAGGGACACCTTCCACCATCCCAGGGTGCTCCAAGCCCTGTCCAGCCTGGCCTTGGACACTTCCAGGGATCCAGGGGCACCTCTGGCACCCTGTGGGTACATTTTTAATTTCTTGATATATTCCAAACACAATATTCAGAGGTCCTGAGAAAAAAACTAAGTCCTTCCCTACAATAAATAAGATTGATGAATTCTTTTTTTCCCCCCATAGATTTATTGTTCTTTACACAAGCAGAGGTAGGAAACATCTCATGGGGGGGTGGGTTATGGATTTCCTGAAGGTCAGGGCTGTACTGACCAGGCTCAGTATGATATTAAGGACTAAATAGATTTGAAGTTACACCTTGGAAGGCACAGCTCCTTATTGCAAAGAGGAGATCTCGAAATAAAGATTACACACAGAAAAGAAAGGATCAACATTGCCAATAGGATCAGCAGTGCAATGGCAGCGGTGTCACATTGGTCTATTAGGAAGTGAGAGGATGGTGAAGGCTCAGACAGAGCTGGAGCCCCAGACCAGTTCTGTAATCTCAGCACTGCCAGCATCAATTTTCCAGTCAGGGGTTTAGATTTCAGTGCTGAACCATCTCTCTCACCGAGACAATCAGAAGCCAGGGCTGTATCTGACTTGAGACGGCAGCAGCTGTCCAAAGCTGTGCTCGCCCTGCCCTGAGCTGCAAAATCAGAGCTGCTTTGTCAGCCCTCAGACCAATTTACACTTCCAAGCAGGGTTTCAGCTCAGGGACTTCATATCCATCGGTTCAATGTCAGTTCCAATCATCCTTCCCCATTATGTTCTGCTCCACAGTGCCAATACTCATTGTGGGGTCAGTCACAGATAATCGACCCCTCCTGTTTGAACTCCAGATCAGTCACTCTGGAGTACAGCAATGAAATCTTGGAAAATAAGTGTGATCTGAGAGGGCAGGGTTTAGAGGAGGCAGCACCACGTTGTCACATAAAGAGCAGGAAAAACAAAAACTCTCCAACAACATTTTAATGTTAGAAAGTCAAGGCATTACTTTATTTTCTGGCCAGGGTGTTGTTCGGGACAGGATGTGCCACAGAAATAATTTCATCCACACACAGCCCACATAATCAGAGAAAATCATTCCATGACACATGAAATTTACTGGATTCCCCCCAAACTTTATACAGTCAAAACCCTTAACAATCCATTGGTTCATTGGTCCAACATTTCATAGTTCTCAGTATTTGGTTCCTTATTGGATCCAAATTTCTTCACCTCTGATGCTAATCAGGTCCTCCTTCTTATCTCTTTTCCCAGCCTTGGTGTCTTGACCATGCCATGGGGGAGGTTTGGAGCTGATGTTCTGTTAATGGTCATTAATGGTCATTAATGGTCATTAATGGCCACTGATGGCCCTCATCTTTTGTGCTGCTCCTCATCTATTGAGATGTGAAGTTCAATGACCTGGAAAGAAACTTGAAATTCTCGCTCCTGGGGCAAAGGTGAACGAGACCCTTGACTAAAGCTATATAAAAAAAATTTAACTGGTATATTTTCCAACAACATAATGAAAATGGCAGGACCTCAGCAGCTGTGAAAATGTCAGGAGGCTTCTGCAGAATGTTGCACTTTGCTTCGGGACGACTGAATTCAAAGTTTACATTTGGAATTGAATCACTTGTTGAGGGTGGGTTTGGGATCACTGGCTCACAAATGTGGGTAGACACACCAATTACCAGCTGAGGGCTCCTAAACCCTGCTGGAAAACCTCAACATGAATAAAAGATTCTGTTTCTAGGATTTCTGACAACTCCCCATTGCTCAACATGCCAAACAGGCTGTCTCTGGGAATAATTGGGTTGCAGTACTGAAATTTGCAATAAACTCTAGAAAATGCTGTACAACAGAGTAGCTTAAAGCATGGCAAATATTTCAGAAGACATTCACAGGCTCCTCTGTTCTCACAGACAATTACCAGTTCATATTTCCCTTCCTAGCAGAGATCCCTGTGGTCATGATTGCTGGTTTCCAAGATCTGAGAATCCCAAATGTCTCCCTGATTCGCCCAGTGCCATCATCCTATAATTATGTTAATAGAAAAGACTATTTTTTCAATGTCATAATGAAGATCTGCAGACTACTGTGGAGGATTTCTTCTTAAATGTAAGATACATGGGAAGGTGTCACGGAAAAACAGATTTTGTGCAAGTCTAGAACATCTGAGGTGAGACATTTGCCCTCTCTTCCTGTCCAGAAACAAAAATGGAGGATTCTTTCATAAGATTAATGATTATAATCTATAATCTTAGTACTAACCTACTACTAAAAGTGTAATAAATTTTGATGCTTTTAATTAATAAACTTTTATTTTTTCCTCCTTTTCAAAATTTCTTTTTGTCTCAGCTGGCTGAATGATACTCTAAACATGTAAGGAAACACTGAGTTTTTGTAACCTGTCTTCATCACACGTTGACCACTGAGAAGTTACTGAAGGCAAAGAAACAGCTCAGCACCACCAAGCTCTGCTTTAAAAAATGAGGAAAAAAAAAAAAGGGGGAAAAAAAAAAGTCCAGGTGAAACTAATTTCATCTAACCTTTATTTTTTTTTTAATTTCCAGACAGTCATATGTGAGCTAGACACCCAAGGCTCTCCTAAGTATTAGAAGAGAGAACTGAGCAATTTTAACTCGTGACTCATCTCACCTCCTTTACAGCTGCATCAGGAGCTGACTCATTTTCCAGACTCATTTGGGGAATCTCGTTTGATTCCCACCAGATGGCCAGGAATCCTGGAGGGATTAGCTCAGGTGTGGATGTTTGCATTGCACACCTTCACACACAGTCTGTGTCCTTCCTTCAGCAGGAGGCTGATTGCAAACCAGAGATTCCAACAATCCAAACTTTCATGATTTGTGGAAAAGGCTGAGGAGAAGACAGTTCTGAGACTATTAAGAAGAGAAAATGTTAATATTTTATATTTTTTAAATATTTTTCTATTGTTTATTTATATTTACTCTTCTGGTCACTTGCAAATAAAACCTCTTTCGTCCAGAAATTTGGCAAAAATTCTTCCATAGAAACATTTCTCTTTCTCTTGTGCAGCCAATCCAATTTATAGAAAACATTTTTCAATGGTAAATAATTGAAGTGTTGCCCTTGGTGGTCAACTTGGGAGACTAAAACTCCTCAGAAAGGAAGAAGGACTTGGTATCAGAACCTTCAGTGTGCTTTGCATTAGTTTTAAACAACAGAAAAGGTATCATTGGCCAATAACATCGACCCTCCACCAATAAAATTTACTCCAAAATGATCAACTAGCTCTGTTAAGAATTTGTACTGAGTTTCTCCCACATTATCCATTCAAATCTATTTTAGGAAACTGATAGCAAAGTGAACAGTCTGTTTTGCAGACTAAATACCATATAGAGGAAGGATAAGGAACATTTTGTTATTTCTTCAATCAAGCAGGATTGAAGTCCAGGGTACTCTGCAGACTCTGTTTTCTCAGCACAGTAAACAGGTAAAGTAAAACAGGGCTTTCATAGCATTATCAGCAAATTAAATCAAATTTGATCCAAATGTTTCCAACAGATCCTCAGTTCTGAAATTCAGGTGTTGGTTTAGAAGGAATGGAGCTAAAGCTGTGGGCGTTTCAGTGCACCTACACAGGTTCTCAACTTCACTGGCGGATGGAATTCCACCTTCACAGATAAAAAATTACAACACACGAGGAAAAATGGGAGATGGTTCTCACATTAGATGGACAGTTCAGGTCATAAGGGCAGGAAAAAAATCTGCTTTAGTTCGGTTAATGGAACGGTATCACGAGAACAGCTTTAACAAAACCTTTTATCCTGTGTTATCTCTTCAGTCATCTGCTCTGACACCCTAGAGTTTTTCCTCACTGCTGCCATGTAAGATGGTGGAATTTCTCATTTTCCAGAAGCTTCTTTAACAAATGACAGACAGACAATCAAACCACTGATTAGACACATGGATGTCTCAGACACCAGAACGAATCTGAGAGCTGCTTCAAGTCCTTGGCACCTGTGACCCCAGATTTGGTGTGAGAGCATCAGATTCACGCATTTACTGCTGGTCTTCTCAATTCCAACTTCTCCACACTTTCAAATCATCATACAATCAGATCATCTTTTTTTTTCCTCAGTTCTAGAAACACTTATGTTTCCCAAAATCATATGATATCCCATCACAGAACCCCAGAATGACTGTGGGATCTTAAAGATCATCTCATTCCATCCCTGCCACGGGCAGGGACACCTTCCCCTATCCTAGATTGCTGCAATCCCCATCCCAGCCTGATCTTGAGGACCAAGTCTGGTCCCTAAAACAACCCCATTAATCTCTAGGAAGAAATTATGGGGAGTTCACACATCCTCACATCTGAGTTGATCACAACTGATTTTTCAAAAGAATGGCCAACCGAAACTGTTGCATGATTCAATGTTTCTGTGATTAAAAATTAGCTGGAAATGCTGAAGGCAGTCTTTTGTGAGGGAAAAGAGAGAGCTGCAACCAGGAGAAGGTGCTGGCGATGGCAGGTAGTGGGAAGCTATAAAAGTTTTCAAGTGTCACACATCTAAAAAGCACAGAGTGCCTGTCAGAGCGCTTTTTGCATTTTGAACATTCAGTTTTCCAATGCTGGGCTGAATTGTGGAGGAATTGGTGAATTTGTCTGAGGAGAGATGTGAGTGTACAGGGACGAGCAGCTGTTACAGTCTGATCAAATTCTATCTGTCAAACATACAGAAGCCTGGAATTGCAGCACGAGACAGCCTTCAACTTTGGGAATTGGACAAAACTAATAAAATTAATGCATGGACTTGCAAAAGTGATTTTGGGGAAAGGAGAATAAATAAATCCAGTGGCCAAGGCTTTAGTGCTGGCCTTTGGATCTGGTTTATGAACAGCAATGCCAACAAAGAGCATTGTGCCATCTGTGAGCCACAGCAAACAGAGAAAGGGTGTTGGGTGCTAGGATACCATGGCTTTTTTGTTTTTTTTTGTTTTTTTGGTTTTTTTTTGTTATAATGCCATTATACCTGGGACTGTGGAGCTCTTGAAGTTGTTCATCTTCCTTTGCTGCTGCTGTGTACAAGCACTTAGGAGAATTAATGGTGTTATTTCCTGTAATAACCTGTAAACCTGAGCGTGGCTCTGACTGAACCCCCTCGTGTGGTGCCCACATGGCTTTTTAGGATGTGGGGACTTTGAAAAGCTTTAATAAAAGAAGCCAAATCCTCGGGTGAGTCACAGCTGATTACTCATAGGTGGGATTGACTCCTGAGGGGTTGGTTGCCCCCTCGCAGGTCTGCCCTTCAAAATTCCCAGGAGTTGTCATGATTTCTCCCACACTGCCCTCGAGAGCAGGAAGAGCTCTGTAAATATCCACACAATCACCTTGCTGTCCAAACCAAACTCTCAAAATGCCCAGAGAAGAAGGAAACAAACTCAACAGGGCGAGTCCACTGCGGAATTACCATTTTATCAATTTGAATTTTCCTGCACTGTTCCCGTTGATTATTTTCCAACATGTTCTGCTTTGTTTTAAGGAATTTTTCTCAGACAAGGACACTCTCACACACTGATATTTTATACATTGGCCAGGAAAACAGCACCTAAAGCCATCTCAGACATGGATAACACAAGGCAAAGCACTGCATTAATGTGACACCATGAAACTGTGAGCATATGTGAGGTTTATAAACCATAATTAAATCTGGATTATATACAGGGGCTGTATCAAACCTTGCACTAAAGGAAGAATAACTCTTCATCCCCTGAGAACGGCCTTAGCAGCTGCTTGGAACTGAGTAAAGGATTCTGAATTCAAACTGTGGCTCAAAAGGGCACAGTTGGTTCAAGAACCAGGAAAGGCTCGAGGAAAAGCTTTGCCAGTTTTGTCAGCAGTGGCCAGGCAGGTTGGGAGATTGGGCTGAGCTGAGACAAATAAACCTTGTCACAGTGTCTTCAGATAAGGTTGTTTCTCCCTAAATTTCATGCTAAATTTAAAATTAAGACTGTTTGCTAGTACCTTTTTAAACAGGGACCTTTTGTAGGGATGAAGATCCTTTCAGCTGAAGGATCAGGTAAATTACTTGGACATAAACCCACATCAGGTATTTTTAAGAAGTGAAAATGTTTCCACTAAAATGGTGGCCTCATTTGCTAGAGAAAGTAGCATATTCCCACCAAAAAGATATGGCCTTGTGCCCTTCTTCAAAAAGTTGTTCTGAAGAGAGTTTCAAAGACAAAAAGAAAAATTAAATTTTGAGATTAAAATGTAGATCAATGTAGATTGTGCTAATACAATCAAGGCCATTGCCTCTGAAAAGGGTTTCTCCATTATCCCATGAAGAAAGTTATGAGCTAGAATTAAAATTCAGAGAAAGCAGTAACATTTCAGAGTCTAAGGTTATTTTCAAGCAGCAATGTCATTGGGAATTCAGGAATCAAATCTGTAATTACATCAAATTATGGGAGAAATGGGTAAAAATTCAGGGCAGAGCTGTCTTAGAAAAACTTGTTTTAAGAGGACCCTTAGAGCAGTATGAGCATGTTTATTCAAATATTCTGACTACAGTCATGACTCCTGACAGCTTTAAAGGGTACTAGCTCCCTGGATAAATGGTGCTGAATAAATGAAATATATTAATAACTTGAGACCGATTACCACTAAATAAACAGAGCTCAAAGAGTTGTGTGGATCCTTTCTATGAGGTTGGCAAAGACAGGTCCCATTAACTTCTGACAAAAAAAGATTATGGTGCATTCCAGCTGCTCAGAAAAGAAAAAATCTGACTGTTCATTGTGCAGATGCCAAAGGGAAAAAAAAAAAAAAAAAAAAAGACCAAAGAGTTTTGGGTTGTGTGGGTTTTGAGCTATTAATACATGACTGTATTTCCTGGAAGGAAAAGGTTTTGACCAACAAATAATCAATGAAAATGCTTTAAAAATGGCAGAATGGTCTAGATGGGGAAGGGGAAGGAAGGAAGGGAGGGAAGGGAAGGGAAGGGAAGGGAAGGGAGGGAGGGAAGGGAAGGGAAGGAAGGGAAGGAAGGGAGGAGGGAAGGGAAGGGAAGGAGAGGAAGGGAAGGGAGGAAGGGAAGGGAAGGGAAGGGAAGGGAAGGAAGGGAAGAAGGAAGGGAAGGGAAGGAGATACCCATCTCAAAGGACCCAGCACCAGCAACTTTTAATCTAGAAATTTTTGCAATTTTTAACATGAAAATTGGTGGCAGTGGAGGTCAATAAGGAAGAGCACTGCTATGGAAATCTCGGTTTGTTTGGATTTATTGAGCTTGGCATTTGAAGGTTTGAATTTCATCATGACAGCTGCTGTTTCTCCTTGCTGCCTGACCAGCCTTCAGACTCTGAAGTGTTCAGAGAGCTGCAGAGAGATGAACTGACAACAAATGATTTCAGCATCCTGAGGCTTGGGCATGAGAGCTCCAGGAAAATACCTGAAACTCCAGCTGATCCTGTGCTGAAACAAGAAAATTGGGAAAAAAAAAAAAACAGACTCTATATGACAAAAATATCTTGAAAGAGAGGGACTCATGAAATTACTGGAGAAGTTCTTGCTGGCTCAGGTGGTCACAAGCCCAAGAATGACCCAGATGATCATTCCTATCAAAGGACTCTTCCCTTCATTCTCATTAGCAGTAATTAAAAAGTGATGTAAAAACCCCACTATCTCCTTGCTTGAACACAAACCCATTTCTGTGGGCCAGTCCTAGAGATGGAGAGGTGAGGGTGATGAGATCTCCTAAATTTGCTGTTCGTGTGAGTGTGTCAGCTGCTCTGGGGACACTGATCCACCAGACTCCTCAGGAGAGAAAGGAAATTCCATTAAAAAATATGGAGAAGCTACTTATGAATGCTGGAGACATCAAGAAGGAGATTTGTTCTATTTCTATTTTTCCAAGCACTGCAAGAAACCTCTAAACTACCGGTATTTGCTACCAGGCTACCAGTCCTTCTGACTTAAATCAGTTTTCCCAAGGCCTGTAAACAAACAAATAGTTCAAAAAAAATTAAACTATGAAGGCAAAGCTGAAAAATGGGACATTTTGAAAATTGCCCAGTTAGAATTGGTTTGATTACTGATTGTGCCACATGAGAGGCAGCTGCTGCTGGTCCTTTAACTTTAGGTAACATATGTCCCACCAGGGATTTGTGGGATCGGAGCCCTCCCAGAGCGATTCATAGACAGCAAATTTCACACCTGGTGTATTTTAGGCGTCTGTCAAGTTGTGAAGGATGGCTGTATCAAAACAACAACAAACTGTTCACCAAGAAACCAAAAACTCTGTGTGGGCAGACTATTGAAACCTTCTGATCAAGGATGAACACAAAGAAATCAAAACTTGGCTTGGTATTTGCAAAGGAAAAACTGATCCCAGGATCGACTTTGCTGTCTGCTTTGAGAGCAAGTCTACTGACGTTTGAGATACTCATTATATATAAGAAATAAAATTCCCCAGAGAGGGAGTATATACATTAAAATAAGCTAAAGTTTGTTCTCCTTTAAACCAACAATTTTAATACCTTCCATTATGACGTTATTATTACCTGATTCCACTGTAATTAGTACTTTGGATTTTTTCTAAATATTTTTTTTTCATCTTAGTATCTTGTATTACTAAACTCACTTTTCTGGTTTCATTTTGCCTAATTTCTGAATTTAACACATCCTTATTTTGTTTTTACTGCTTTTCTAATTGCTAGTTACACTTTCAGCCTTAGTGCTATCACAGTTTTGTTTTTTTTTTTTTTGTTTTTTTTTTTGTCTGAGAATTAATGACATTCTGTGAGTTAATCTTGCTGTTTTAAGTTTCAATCAAAAAAGATTAGATCATTTGACAAGGTTATTGATGCCCAACACAGCTACAACACAGCTAGGGAGAAGCAGTCCCAGAAATCTTGTCAGAGCTGAAGGCAAGGTCAAGATGGGTCAAGATACTGGTGACTCATTTTTGGTAGAAATGAGTTTCTTTAGCTCTAAAAAAAAATTGTACAAGGCCAAACAAGAAAGCAGATTGACTCCAAATCGACTTTTGCAGATGATGTTTCTCTCTTCTTCAAGAGAGTTTTGCATCAATGTATTTTGCCTTTCCAATTTCTATGCAGATTTCCTGTATGTGAAGTGGCTCTTTTCTCCCTCAGCACAAAAAAAGCGTTCAAATCTTTTAGAATTTTTTTTCAAGATTTTCCTTAGCATTGATTTTAAACAGGCACTTTTCAGAAATGGATTTTGCAGCTTTACTCCCTCTGAACTGCTTGGTTTTCTCTCATTTGCAGAAACAAACAAAAGACAACTCAGAAGAGCAGAGAGGTGAAGGGAATCCTTCCAATTCCTTTCAACACTTCCTATGAGACAGGAGAAGTAGGCAGAGATGGAAATAAAGCCATATATCTCTGCAGGAGATCCATCAGCAGCTCCCTTCTGTTTCTGCCTCTCCTTTCTACTGAAAGCCTGACGTTGCTTTATCTCAACCATCAGGGAA
This sequence comes from Malurus cyaneus samueli, assembly GCA_009741485.1. NCBI lineage: Eukaryota > Metazoa > Chordata > Aves > Passeriformes > Maluridae > Malurus > Malurus cyaneus. The sequence continues at coordinate 1,440,837 of CM019217.1, read as the reverse complement.
AGGTCAATAAATACCAGCACTGAGACTGGCTGGCTGCTCAAAGGAGCCCTGAAATTGTTGGGATTTATTCTCTGTTATTTTGACCAGAGACAATGCAGAGGGAACTTGTTTAGATCAATATCCACAAAACCAAAAGCAGTTTGGAGCTGTTGGGGTTTTTCTCTGAGGTTGTCTCTTCTTTCACTCACTGAAGTTTTTAATCCCACACAAAGGAGGATTGAAGAGTGTGAGAGGTTTGAGTGGAGAAAAGCAACCCCAATTTAACAAAAACAGCCTTGGGGGGTTGTGGCTGGACTGTGGGAAGTGGATTTTAGGATCAGAGAATCACAGAAAAAAACAGGAGGGTTTTTAAGGGACCTTAAAGATCATCTGTGGGCAGGAACACCTTCCACTATCCCAGGATGATCCAAGCCCTGTCCAGTGTGGCCTTGGACACTGGGATGAGACAGGCACAGATTCTCTGCAGTTTCTAAATGAAAATCCACAGGGACCCAGTGCAGTTTGATTTTAGGGAAAACAGCGTCACTTCAAACGAATTAAGTCAATGAAGTTTTGGGAAAAAAAAAAAAGGTTTTTTTGCTCTTGTTATTTTCAGGCATTCTGCTTAATTTAATTTAATTGGGTCTTGTGCCAGCAAATATTTTAGAAATACTCAAAACAAAGTTGCAATGTTTCCTAACCAAATTATAAATTTGATGGACATATTTCATCCAGCAAGACCCACCAAAAGAGTCAATTCTGGAGTAATGAATCAAACTCTATACATATCAAAAAATAGCATAAAAGCAACATCTAATAGATTCCCAGAAGCTAAAATGTCATCATTAATGAAAATATGTCTTGGTATTGATTACACAACAAAACAAAAATAAAATATTTCCCTTTTTCCCAGGCTGATCTAGAAATAGAAGAAGCCCTGAAGCTTTTAGAGATATTTCTACCCAGTCAAAAGCAGTTATCTCAATTTTTCTGTCATTTCTAATTAAAAATATCATGTCATGCACTTAAGAATTCCAGTGGCGTGGTGGTGCCTAATTAGCACAAGGCAAATCTTGTGCAATTGGTCTTTTAAGTTCTTGTGCCAATTGCAAACCTACCACTTGAGGGTGTTCTAAATATTGATTTCTGGTGTAAAGTCTCACTCAGCTTTTCCATATGGACCTTTTAGAGTCGCGCATTATCGTGGTGTTCAAGTTATTTGAAGAGATGTGAGCAGGGGAGGGAACTGGGCACTGAAATACCCTACCTAAAACAACAAACAAAACAAAAAACAACAAACACAAAAAAACAAAAAAAAAAACCCCAGAAAACAAAAAAAGGCCACAAAACAAACAAACAAAAAAAAACACAAACCAAAAAAAAAACTAAAAAAAAATTTTTAAAGCTGGTTTTGACAGATGTCAATGGGAGAGCCTGGAGGTTAACTAATCACCGATAACATGAGTAAATTTGAAGTTAGAAATATGACAGCAAGCAGTGCTATTTTTCAGTGTGCAACTGTGAATATGTGGATCTTTTCCCTTCTGCTGTGTCTGTTCTATTTGCCAAGCAAGCAGATCACTGTGGGGGAAAAAAAGTAACTGCGACCAAAAAACCCAGCAATCGTAAGAATAAAAGAGAACCAGGATGAGATCACCTCATGGGTAGATGATGTTGTATCTTCACTGAATTTTTGGGGTAGGAAGGAGACTTTAAAGCTCATCCAGTCCCACGCCTCTGCCATGGCAGGGACAGCTTCCACTGTCCCAGGGTGCTCCAAGCCCTGTCCAGCCTGGCCTTGGACAATTCAGGGATCCAGGGGCAGCCACAGCTTCTGTGCCAGAGCCTCACACCCTCCCAGGGAACAATTCCTTCTTGCACCTTCTCCAGGCACCGCTCTTTATCCAAAAAATCGGTGTAAGTGGGAGATGCAGTGGCCTCCAGGAAAACACAGGGATTTGTGTCCCAGGTGGCATCAGGGAGTGCAGAACTGACTTTATTTCATTGCTCTGCCCAGTGGGAAAGCAGCAAAGGTGATTTGAGTAGAGGAAAAATCCAGCCCAGTCTCTGCAGATGTTTATGTACAGAGAATAGAAAGGGGGATTGAGAGATAATCGGATTAGAATGACTCAGAATGGTAGAGCTTTTTAAAACTTTATATTCCACCCACACAGAAGGGCAGGACAGGCCTTTCACTGGGGGGCCAGAACTCGTGTACTAGTAGAGATGAAATATCTTTTTTTGTGTGTGTTTTCTGCACAACGTTGGGGATTTACATCAAGATTCTCAAGGGAAAAAGATAAAAAATTAAAAAGTGAAATCTTCAGGATTGTCCATTTCCTTTTTTTATTCCCTTTATCTGTTTTTAATATTTCTTGAAAAGCACCTTTGCTGACCTCTACAAATATTCTCAAAGCTTTAAGAAGGTGGATGAGGAGAGTCCATCCCAGTTTGCATTTGAGGCTGGCAAGGGCACGGTTCAGAGCAGAGCAGAGGTTTGGCAGCTTTGGGGAACATCCACCAGCGAGGAGGGACATGTTAAGGCTGGGTGGCACCTTTTGGTGGCTTTGCAAGTGTTAAAAAATAAAACCAGGAACACTTTTGCACAACAAGCCCAGTCCTCTCTATTCGAATATTTTCAGCAAGAGAATTTGGTCGTGAAATCCTTGAAATCCTCTTGAAATCCCTCAATGTGCAATCCATCACAAGCCACCAAGGTTTTTCCAACCATTGCTCAACTCTTGGTGTTCAAATTAATGGAGTTGAGTTTGGAGCGGGCAGAAAATTGGAATATTCCTCATTGAGGGAGAGAACACATTTTAAAGCACCTTTTAAAGGAGAATAATAAAGTTATCCTGGAAAAAATCTCCCGAGAGGCAACAAAAGATTGTTGATGAAACTTCAGCTACCTTGCAACAAATATCAGCTGACCAATTAAAAAATAAATATGTGTCAACCATATGGACCTGAAAAGTATGGGTTTAGTATTCATTTTAGAGCTGGGATATTTTGGTTAGAAAAGTGGAAATTTTCAGCAAAAGTGTATTTTTCATTCTCTGACATTGAGGGGTAAGAAACCCTAAACCCGAAGGAAAAGTTTTTGTGAAATCTTAACTTTGTAACTTAAAAATTGTCAAGGATGAATCTTCCAGTGTTGGTTCTTGTCAAACTTTTCTCCTGTCACAGAAGGAGGAAAAATAGCTGCAAACTTTCTCTTTTCAGGAAAGTCTGCCTGGTTTTGTGGAAAAGGAAGAGAAATGACAACTCATTGCAAGAAATACTTTTTAGACACTTCATCTCCCACTTGTGAAAAAAGAGTGTTTAGGATGCAAGCATCAAGTTTTTCCTTCTCTTTCTGGTTTGTGTATTTTGGTTGAAATAAAATATATAGCAATCATTTTTTGGAATCTTTTCTATTTACTCCTGAGCTGTTTGATTTAAAAACCGCCTGTTAGATTTGAAAAGCGGTTCATATTAGTCAGTAACATCTCACTATCACTGCAAGTCTCCAACACAAAATCTCAGGCACTTGAGCTGAAATCAAGCCTGTTCAAACACCGAGAGATTACTTGTTTTCCAGCTTGTGTGTTTATTTTATATAGAAGTGTCTTGTTCAATTTAATAGCACAATAAAACCCCCATTAAAGCATTTCGTGCACAAACGCAGTTAGCGCAGTGTCCTTTTTAGGAGAGTTATGAATCAACACGTCAAGGAGCCCAGATAAATCTCAGACTTCATTTCTTAGAGCCTGCAGCCATGTGCTTTCCCCTCTTGATTATAAATAACGCTAAAGTGCGTTTTTGAGACCTGCCACAAAGATGTTTGAGAGGCCTCTGTAGCCCTGAGCAAGGAAAAGATCACGCACTCAAGAACTGAATAATCCGAGAATAATGCACTTGGAATATTTGCTGTGCTCTATGAGTTATTCCTTCCTTTAAAAAAAAA
>CM019217.1:1403502-1429604 GCA_009741485.1 Malurus cyaneus samueli | reverse complement strand
GTCTCCTCCCCCTCTTTGGGGCTGAACACAGACAAAATAGAATCAGGATGGATCCCTGTAGAAAATGCTGAATTCCAGCCTGGGCTGTATTTGTGTAAGGTCACTGCTTTTCTCTATTTGTACAACATGTTCTCAGCTGGAATTCCGCCTTCACATCTGAGCACTGCAATTTCAAACCTGGCCATACTTGAGAGAGTTCAGAGAGCTGTCCTGAAAAGGAGAAGAGGTTTAAGAGCATGACCTGTGGAGAAAGGTTTGGAAAAACTGAAATTGTTTTCTCTGGAAAAGAGGGGATTGAGAGGAGAGTTTCAAGGGGGGGTTGACAGATGAGGTATTGTCCAAGGTTTTGGAAGCAGGTTCTCCCTGTCTCAGAGGTGAGACAGGAATGTTCCTTCAATATTCCTTCAAACCTCGGGAAAAAAGAGAAAGAGTGAATAACAGAGACTGGAGCTGCGTGCTTTGCATGTCCCCATGGGTGTGACGTTCTCAGAGACCTGAGCACAGCTCAAGCACGAATCCATCGAGCTGAGAACATCCAGAGGTTTCTGTTATTCCAGAGGCAGCTTTTCCAGGAAGGCAGTTTAGAATTTTCAGCACTCATCCCTGCTCTCCATTTAGCATTTCCCTTGAAAGGAGCGTGCACTCTGCCACGATGTGGAAGGCAAAATGTCACCCAGGATCTCTGTGATCACACAGAGCTCACTGGCTTTTCAAAACCTGGGTATTTTCCCTTCAGTGCTTGACGTGGGAAGAGCTCATCAAATGTCTGAGATGAAAAGGGGCCACAGCTATTTCTGTTATTAAAATGTCAGATACATTAACTTCTCCAGAAATTGTTGGGTTTTTTTCCTGAGACTGACCTGTTTGAAATAGAGAGAAATATTCAATGTGAGTCAAAGCATTTCTTCAGCACTTTCAGTCCTTGAAACGTTGTCCTTCCTCACTGCGTCTCCAACATGAGCCCAAGCTTTTTTTTTTCTTCAAGAAGATTTTTTTAGGACATCCCACACGTGATCATTTGAAGTGTGTAATCAACACATAATTCATCAGGGCTTCAATAACCCCAAAATATTTGTAAATGCTTGATCTTACTCTGTTTAGTGCAGTTTTTACATAATGTTTTCATAAGAAATCTTAAAATTAGGAAAAGTGACAGGAATGCAAGCCAAGCATTTGGTGGAGGCTTTTTAGGGGGAAGATTCTTCAGGAACAAAACCTTTTCTCAGATATCCATGTCCTGTACAGGCAAATTTTACAGCTTGGCTAAAAGAGCAGGAACTTGGGCACCCCAAAATTCAGGAATTGCTGTCAGTGTACTCAGGGCAGAGCCAACACACCTTTGCTCCTCATCTCTTCAAACTCCCACAGGAAAACTCTCAGTTTAAGGTGAGGTCTGGTGTAGGAACAGAAAATGATCCACACGTGATCTAAACCGTGCTTGGGATGGCACAGGAAAAAAACCCACAACAGAGTTTTCTCCTCACTGTTCAAAAAGGCATAAAAATATTGATCATTTCCCGCATGGAATTTGCCTCGTGAGCCTGCTGCTGTAGAGCTGTGCTGGGGCTGGTCCTGATTTCTTCACTTTTCCAGCATTTTGTGGAAAATTCAGTGCTGCCCCTGAATACTCTGGGGTGAGCTTCTCATATTTACCTTCATCAGCTCAGCATCATTGCAGCAATGCCTCTTTATTTTTCTATTTTGACTCTCCTTTTTTTTGTTTTTGTGGGGGTTTTGGTGTTTTGTGGGGTTTTTTTTTTTTGTATTTTTTTAAAAATTTGATTGGTGGGTTTTTGTAGGTTTTTTATTTGTTTTGGTGCTTTTTTGTTTTTTGGTTTTCGAGGATATTTTGGTTTTTTTTTTTGTTTAGGGTTATTTTGTTTTGGTTTTCAGTGGATTTTGTAGGTTTTTTTTGCTTTGGGCTTTTTTTGGTTTGGTTTTGGAGGGTTTTTGTTGTTTTTTTTTTGGTTTAGGGTTTTTTTTGTTTGTTTTGGTTTTGGTGGATTTTTTGTAGTTGCTTGGTTTAGGGGTTTTTTAATTTGTTTTTGGTGGGTTTTCTGTAGCTGCTTTTTTGTTTGTTTTTTTTTGTTGTTGTTTGAGTATATGGGTTTTTTTGTTTTTTGGAAAGAAGCTCAGCTTTCAAATGAGCGTGAATTGAAAATAGATTTGAAAAATGGATTGCCAATAGCTCCTGGACTCTGTTCCCATCCTGTTGTCTGATTTCTGGGGTCAGAACAGAACCACAGCCACCACTGGATGCTGTGGAGAGGGAGCTGAGACCCTGATTGGGATGAGCTGGAGAGAGGGGACATTCTCCCCCAAATCACGATTTCAGAGATAACCTGATGAGAAGTGAGAAGCGTCTCAACATTGAAATGCGGTATCTCCTGACCCTCTTGGATTTCTACCAGCGAATTTCTAATTTAGAAGGAAAACTATTCGTCGATGAAGTGTTTGCAGGGCTGTCAAATCCCTCAGTGCCAGCAGCCCGTCAGTCACAGTGACCTGGAGTTCTGAGCTGCTTGGAGCTCCTTTTTCAAGAACATTTTCTCTGCTTTTGAAACTCAAGATGAACAGAGCATTCTGTGATGAAGAAACACGAGTTCCTCTTGCCAAAGAAAGGTTGCGCTGTCACATTTTCACAGAGGCTCTGGAGAGGCAATGGGAGGCTACAGCGTATTTATTTATGCAATCAAATCGCATAAATTAGAAATTTTTAATTATTAGGATTATTAGAATGCATTTTGCCATTATTCTTCTGTCCTACAGCAATAGTTTATGACATAGCCAGGTTTCTTCAGGAGTTCTTGGGTACTCTGGAGGTTCATCCCATTTGTCAGCCTGGGCTCTGCAGGTGCCCATAAACTTTTTACTAGTTGTATTTAAAAAAAAAAGAGAAATAAATAGAAATATGAATTAGAAATAGAAATAGAAATAGAAATATATTTTTATATATATAAAGGTCCTTTTCTGACCTTTTCATAAATTCTTTTCCCGGCTTTTGTTGGTGCATTTGATCAGTGTTGTTCTGAAGAATGCTCATGTTTCTACTGCTTTGGTGTCTTTCTTATTCTCCACACCATAATGGCATTTTTGTGTCTCTTTTGCTGCGGGCTTTTTCCTGGCTGTTCTGTGTTTGTTAGTTTTCTCTGTTTGTTTACAAGCCACCCAAATTGCCTTCAGAAATTCTTCATTTGTGTTTAAATGAAATTGAGATTTTTACTTTAAAATCCCTCTCATCACACAACATCTTCAGTTTTTTTACTGAAAAAAAATTGATTTTTTTCTAATTTTTTTTTTAGTAAGAATTTCCAGAGATGTTCCATTTTTCTTTAAATAATTTCTACCTTGACAGGCTATAAATTACATCCCAGGATCGCTGCCTTCTCAAACCCCCTGCAACAGATCTGCATTTCAAATGCACTCAGTGCAGTATCCAAATGCCAGCAAAGCATTTAACCTTGTCATTTTACCTGAAATTAGGTATTCCAATTTTTTCCTCTCTGAGTTTTACCATTTTGATTTATTAGTGAAACCCTCCGGTTGCAAGCTGCAGTTTCAGGATTGGCTCTGAGGTTGGAAAGGGGAATTCTCTGCCCTCGTTTGCTGGAGATTATCCACATGTCAAATTAATTTGTATTTGGGCCAGACCTGATTTAAAAGGTACACTCTGTTATTTGAGAGGTGCATTTAAAAAGCTCTCCACTCATTAATTTTATTGCTTTGGAACGAAGATCCATTACAGGTTCTCTGACCCTTTGGCTGGATCCTTAAAGAGATAAAATTATCTGTTACACCCTTACAAAATCCTGACAGGCACAGAATTGACAGGCAACCAAAGCAATCACAAGTCATTGAACGATGTGAGGAACAAGGATGGTCTTTTTCATTTTATTTTTCCTTCTTTCTATGGATTTTATGATCTTCTATAAGAGAAGAGGGATATGTTTCCCTCTTCCCAAAGTGGATCCGTTCTGTCAAGATTTCATAGGATGATGTAAATAACACCCTTGACATTTATTTGAAATGGTTTTGTTTGCCCCTCTTCCTCATTACTTTACAGACTTCCCCTATATTTTTATTGTTCATTGGAATGCTGCAAATTTTGATACAATTCTTGTGTTTTATTCTAGACCTTTTAAAACTCTGTTACAGCAGCATTTTCCTATAGAGGCCATTTCTTCTATGACACTGGAGAACAGGAGATAAATCCATCCTACTGGGTTGGGGAGCTCTTTGGAGTCTAAAAAATTAATTCATTTCAATACTCTTACATTGACTTATTTTAGATTCCTTCTAATTCAAAAAAAGGATGTTAAGTCTGTTTAAAGCTTGAACATCATTTTAGGAAATTATCTTTGGTGAAGTTCTCTTATTAACAGAAATGTGCAAGATTTACTGATTTTCACAGAGTTCAAGTATCTCTGGTGAAGAATTTGGACTCGGGAGGGACTCAGTCTGTATTAGTAAAAAAAAATGATTTCAGGCACACATTGAGATAGTCACTGCAAAACGCAAATGCTCTTCTCCCCATCCTTGAAGGCCCTGATAGATCATTTCCATCAACTCAAGAATCAAATCTCAGTCTCTCTGAAAGCACACAAAGCCTGACACGACGGAAGGCCAAGGTTTCTCACTTGTACTTGGGACAATGGACAAGTTGAGTGTTCTGTTTCCATCTGGTTTTTTGTATCCCTGAGTCTCAGGTTGTGTCCATCAAAGGGCTCTCAGGAGAGACATCACTTGCAGAGATGGGAATGTTACTGGAAATTTCATTTATCAGCTCTGCCTTCATGTGAAGGTATTAAGGTGCAACAAAAAGGTACAGCCACAATCTAAATGATTGCATCACCCTTGCCAAAAATGACCCAAAAGGCTTTTGGCAAAGGGGCATCATTTTCTTAAGTGGTTACAGCTCACAGTGAAGCCTTTCTTTATTTCCACTGAAGTCTTTCTTTACTTCAAGCACTCAGACCTTGCCCCCTGAATACAGAAGTGAAACTGCAGGGAAAGTTCCTGTAGGATTTTATTTTAACTCCTGCACTTCTGCTGTCCCAGTGCAGCAAAACCAGTCTGAAATCACAGAATCTGGAGAAAAGCCCTTTAAGATCGACCCCAAGTCTTCCCCCAGCACTGCCAAGGTCATCACTGATCCTGTCCCCAAGTGCCACATGAACAGAGCTTTGAAATCCCTCCAGGGATGGGGACTCCACCACGGCCCTGGGCAGCTGTGCCAGGGCTCCCAGTTTCACAGTTACATGAGCTGTGAATTCTATAAAAAACTTTCCATCTTCAGCAATTTTGATCTCTACAAGGGAGCCAAAGCCAAACATCTGCAGCATCATTTGAAGTTATGTGAGTCAGATGGGGGTGTTTAAACCCAAGCAAAGAATGGATCTTTACTCTGGTGCTTTTCCAGATGCCCAAGTGTGTAATTTAAAAAATTATTTTCAGGATTCCTTCTGTGATCTTTTCAACAGGATGCTCTTGACTTTTGTACTTTTCCTTGTTATATATTTTTACACCATCACAAAGCGTAAAGAAGAAATTTTCATCTCCTACTTCAGCACAGATTTCCCCCTGTTGGTCCCCACTCCTCCAGCTGATACATCCCAGCCAGAGTTTTTCTAGGCTGGGCAGAACAGGCTGATCTGTGTCTTTATGTCAGTCTGCACTTGTGCCAAAGCAAATTAGGACTTTGGCTGGGTCCTTGACAGCCCTCAATAACCTCTCCTTGCTAATTCCCAGTGTGTGCAAACAAGTCTGTACACAGAAATTCCTGACACTGAAATCTCTGGATAATGTGCCTGTTCCTAGCATGTAGTGGCTGCTGTCAGGGGGAGAATAAAAAGCTTCAGGAGCCTCCATAATTTGGATTTTTTTTTTTGGTTTTTTTTTTTGGTTTTTTTTTTTTTTTTTTTCTGCAGCATCAGCACCATGATTGCATCCAAAGAATTGCCACTTTAATAAATCAGGAGGGTTCTCCAGCAATTACCAGGATCAAGCCTTTGGTGGAAGGTAGGTGGAAGCTGGGCTAGGTGAGCTCCAGGGCTCTGAGCACCTTTAGGTTGTGGGAACTGTCACCTTTTTCACACTCCCAGCTCTTCCTTGCTCTCAGTCCATCCCCATGGAGTGCTGCTGGCCGAAGACCCTGTAATTAAAATACTGAATAGATTGAAATACTGAGTAGGCACTCTTCATGACACCATTAGTCGAAGGGTTTTCACCCAGAGCGTGGAGGGGCACTGGGCCAGCTGCCAGGGAATGGTCACAGCCCCAAGGCTGCCAGAGCTCCAGCAGTGCTTGGACAATGCTCTCAAACACAGAGTGGGATTGTTGGGGTGTCTGTGCAGGGCTGGAGTTGGATCAATGATCCTTGTGGTCCCTTCCAGCTCAGGATGTTCCATGATTCTATGATGAACCTCTCATTTCTTTCTTGAAGTAACACCACTGGGCTACATTTTTCTTTTTCTCCTATTTTTCTCTGTTTCAATGTGCTTGGTTTGGTTCAGAATTGTTTTTATTTTTCTGGAACAGAGAACAGAAAGGGATGACGTGGTTTTGATATGACATTTTCACATCCCTCTAATATTTTCAGTAAACTCCAGCCAGGCTCCTCCTCAAAAGCACGTGCACATGTATCGTACATGTCATTTCCTCCCAGTATTTATTTCTGCCTTTATTCGCAAAAGCCAAGGATCTTCAGCTGGGAAATATCTGCAGAGCAATATCTCTGCCATGGAGAGACAAGAAAAACAAAGATTAAACTAAAGGAGGATGAAGCTAGTGAGGCAAAAAAGCTTTTGAAAGCCAGGACAGAATGTGTGCGTGAAGAAGAGAACAACATATGAAGCTAACAACATGCTGAGGGTGTCAGCTCTTACTCACTTATTTCTACTGCATTATTTGTCAAAAAAATAATACTTCTCCCAACTTCTTCCCCCTCTTTAAATCCCAGTCACACGCACCTCTGCTGTGCACCAAGATTGATTATTCACTCCATTGTCATTGCCTGTTGTTCACTGAATTCTGACCTTTTCTTTTAATTCAAGGAAATTCCCGCTACAGACCAGAAAAAAAAATAATAATTCCCTGTTCTAAGAGATGACTCATTTCTTTGTTGCCACATCAGCTTCCATAGCATTATTTAACTATGAAATATTACTGGAACAGGGGAGGAGAAGAGAAAGATATGGATCAAAAGGTCATTAGTAACTAATGTTTTAGAAAGGAATAGGTGAATGCCATGAGAGTAAAGTTTAAAAAAAGGGGTGTGAGAAGGTTGACTGATAAAAATTGGGAGGATCAGCAGTAAGAAATGATTGGTTTACTTTGGGGAAAACCATAAAGTAGAAAAACTCACTTGAGTGTATTTAATTAAGAGCAATAGTAAAATTATCAATATTATCCCAAACCCAAAGATATCAATGCCGAGCTCAAACCCTTTGGACAGCAGCACAACTCCAAGTGGCCGGAGTAAGATTAGGAAATTCAGCCACAAGTCAGGCAGGAAATGCACCAAAAGCAATGAAAAACAACAACAAAAAAAGATTAATCAACACTGAAAACTCATTTCAAAAAGCCTTTTCAACATGTGAAGAATAACTCACCCCTCCCCTGCTCAGCTGTTGATTGTTCTGAGCATTACCTGGAAATTCATAAAAGATGATGAGCTTCTAGAAACAGCGAAATATAACAAGTGTTTATCAGAACTACACCCATCTGACTCTGGAAAGACAAAGGAGGAGAAAGTTTTGTTCCTTGGGCTGAATTTCTCATTTCCAAGAACCTGTATTTGGAGAAAGGTAGAAGTTTGCTTGTTGGGTATGGGCTCTGCCCTACCAAACTCACAAAGCCATAAAACTGGGATGTGATTGTGACCCCAGTGAGAAGTTTATGTGGTCACACTGGGAAGTGTGAAGATGAATTAACCATGACACTATTTGAAGCATTCAGATGGAAAAAAAAGACATAAAATTGAGTATTTTTTCCCACTTGATGGCAAAAGGACAGTACCTACCTGGGAAAGGGGGAACACAGAGGTGGTTTTAAAAATGCCCACTGTGCAACCACAGTGGAAAAATGGGTGGGAAAACATCACTGAGAAAAGGTGATGGAGTTTTGAAAGAGATAAAACATGGTCTGTAAATTTGTCTGGATTAGAGACCAAAGTCAAACCCCTTCTAAATAAATACTCTTACCATGATTGACTCTTGCACGAGTTATGGGCTATCTTCAGACATCACATGTTACAGACTGATCTCAAAGTCTTCCTTCTCTCCCCTGGTATCTTCCAGACATTTAATCATGCAGAAAAAAATGTTACATAAAGCTGAGATTCCCTCAAAACTCCCTTTTCAAGCCGATTCCCAAACTGCAGTCCATGGGATCTCCTCTTCCACTGCTTTCTGTTAGCACAATTTCAGCTCTTCCACAAAGCAAACCCATTAAACTTACAGATTAAATTTAAAGATTAAAAATAAAATCACAGAATTGCAGAATGGTTTGGGATGGAAGGGGCCTGAAAAATCATCCAGTTCCACCCCCTGCCCTGTGCAGGGACATTTTCCACTGTCCCAGGGTGCTCCAAGCCCTGTCCAGCCTGGCCTCGGGCACTGCCAGGGATCCAGGGGCAGCCTCAGCTTCTCTGGGCAATGTTTCTTTTGACGCCAGGAAGTTCCCTGTGACAGTAGTTGTTCAGTGACCACATTTTATTCTTTAAAACAACAAAAATAACTCACATCATGTCTCCTAAAGGTGGAATTGGAGGTCCATTATAACTCAATCTCCAAACAGAAGTAGTCACAAAAAGGAAAAAAAAACCCAAACACAAATAAAAAAAAAAAAAAAAAGAAAAAAACAAAGCTAAACCAAATCAACAACAGCAACAAAGTTCTCATGCTAAAAAGCCTACTCTACAATGTTTAAAGTGTTTGCCTACTGAGATTTAGAGGTGCCATTTGAGCTTCTGTACAAGAATAGGTATAAAGTAGGCATTACTTTCACTATTCATAGTACACCAAAATAATTAGTTAAAAGTTCATTAACTCAACTACACAGGTAAATTACATGGCTCCCATCAGCTCTGACTTGACAAAATCTGCTGATTTTCAACACAGACCCTTCATTTATCAGGAAATTATCTGTCTAATACAAAAACAAAATCAAGATTACAACATTATTGTTGAAAAGTTCAGTCTGGAGTACCCACATCACACACAGGGAGGTGACTCCACACATCCTCCCAGAACACTCAAACTGAAATTTGGGCAGGTCAGGAACACAACTCCAGGCAGCCTTGCAGAGTTTGTTTCTCGTGGTGCCTTCATTCATTTCTTGCTGTTGCCGTTCATCTCTTCACCCCTCGTCTTTGCTTTGTAGTTCCTGTTGTTTGGAAAGAGTTTTGCTTCATTCATTAATGTTTGCAAAGGAAGGGATGTGACAAATGCTGCTGTGGGTCTCTGGAAAGTGCCTGACTGAGATGCAAAGCACAGCCACAACAGCTGTCAGAACAAACTCTGGCGCTGTCCATGCTCTGACAATGCAAAGACAACTCTGGATACAAATTCATCAGCAATTAGTGCTTCCAAAGAGTCACAAAATAAATTCTAAAAATTGTCTCAATTAAATTACTCCTCACATCTGTCTTTTGTTGCCAGATCATTCACTAAAGGCCCTGTGCTGCTTCCTTGGGTTGTTTCATCTGTTCTGAGCAAGCATTTAGCCAAAGTCAGTGAAATTATCAAAGGGATAATTAATTTAGCAGCTACTTGTTGCTGTAAACATTTTCCTGTTAGAAAAGTAATTCTGGGTCAGTTTTTTCACTAAGATAGAAACAATCAGGGGAACCAAAACCCCAAGGTGACATAAAATCATTGTCTGCCACTGAGTTCACACTCACACTGATGCCAGAATTGGTCCATTCTGTTACCCAGTACAAATTAAGAAACTGAAAAACTCTCACCATTTTCTGGAGCATAAAAATTTCCACTTCTTCACTTATTTCCCCCTCTATGGCTTTAAAATTTCTTGATTCAGAACACTGACTCTGTTCTAAACTACTGCATTTTCTGCAACTTTCTTTTTTTTACATTTACATTGCATTTACATTGCATTTACAGCAATCATTGCTCTGTTTTACACCTGTAAGCTGTTGTTTTTAAAAAAAAAAATGTGTCTCATGCTGAAATGCCAGGCTCAGCTGCTCGGGAGTTTTGACTGACACACTTTTGGATCTTTTTAAAACTTCTGTGAATGGAATGACAGGAGAACACAGCTTGAGGAATCTGAGCTGATACACGAGCAATGAAGTCACAACCAATAATCCAACCTTAAAAGACTTCTCCAGAAAAAAAAGTTGATCTTTACAGAATGCAACAATTCCTTGCTTGGATTAAATTAACCCAGTTTCCATGGGAAGGTTATTCTTTAGGCTCAGGCATTGCTGGCTGCCTTTACATTTATTTACAATAGCATCTGGGTTTTAGTTGAGTTTCCATTGTGTTTAAGTGCTGCAGCACCTCACTGTAACAAATAAAAATACTTTAGAGGCTGCAGAATAACAGAAAAATGTGTTTAAAAATAACAAGTGAATGTCTATTTTAAAGGCAAAAGGCTTTTATGCAGGATATGTACAGACACATATCTAAATACTTTCATACGTTAGTGAAGGAGTTGTCCTTTCTCTTTGAAATTATTTTCTCATATTGTAATTGCAGTGCTTTTCTTGCTCCCTGCCTTGCACGCATGAACAGATTTATTTCTCTTTTCATTTGATTCCTCTGAGCAGAAATGGATTTACCCCTTCTAACAATTCAGGACCAATCTTCTCCAAGGCAGAGACAGAGTTGGGGTATTTTTTTCGTTCAGGTAGGTCTGAAACTCATGGCTCTGAGAGAGTTTGGATCCTGGGTTTTTTATATTTGCTTTCCATATTACCATATTTCTGTTGCTGACGTTGGCTGAGTGACCACATTCCCAGCTAAGTCCCTCTGGGACATTAATATCTTCAATTTTATTGTAACTTCTAATTTTTAATTCCTGCAGAGACTCCTCTTTCCTGTTGTCCCAAATATGTCAGAGGGAGCTGCCATCTGTGTACACAAGCGTGAATAAGTTCGTCCCTAAAGGTAAAGAAAACGAAATAATTGGTTTACAGAAAGAACTGTAATAAACATTTGCTCAGGGACAACTTTTTTGTTTTAAAAAAACACTGAAATCTGAACTTTTTCTATTCGACGCCTGAACAGAAGACAAGAACATCTTTTAGAGTAGATGAAAAAAAAGGGTTTGGGGATGCTAAAGCCTGGTGAAAGACCAGAAAATGAGTTGGAAGGGACACTAAAGACCTCCCAGTGCCACCCCTGCCATGGCAGGGACACCTTTCACTTATCCCAGGTGGATCCAAACCCCGTCCAGCCTGGCCTTGGACACTTCCAGGGATCCAGGAGCAGCCACAGCTTCTCTGGGCACCCTGTGCCAGGGCCACCCCACCCTTTGTATAAAGATGTTTTTCTAATATCCAGTCTAAGCCTACTCTCTTTGAAGCTTCTGCTCCTCTGGTTCTGTCACAACACAGCCTTGTAAATAATCCCTCCCCATCTTTATTGCAGGGTCCCGCCAGGTACTTAAAAACAGGGAAAAGGAGGAAATAGAATCATGGACTGAGCTTTTTTGACTTCTATTCCCAGTAATGCACTAGTAAAAAAACCCCACTAAATTATTTCTAAATATCTAGAAATACAAACAAACGACAGAATTGTATTTTGTGAAGAGAATGGCAAGGCTGTTTTTCTTCTGTAATGTGTTCATGTAGTGGTGACACAAGAAGCAATGCAATATTTATCTTTAACAGAACGATCGTGATTTCAAGCACCTTAATGCCCATCTCCAGTGTCCAGCTGTACATAATTGTTCTAAAAACAGGAAGGAAAAAAGGAGAATGGAAAATTTGGTCAGACAACAGGTAAAAACTTCTGAGTGAATGTGTTAAAAAAACTGAAAAGGACAAGTTATTTGTTTATCCTCAGAAGGTTTTAATAACAAACATCTAGAAAATCATCTGTGGGGTAAATAGAGGTGATCATGTCTTGGAGAAGGGGAGAGATGGTTTATTTGTATACTATATATTATTTGAAACAACATACAAGAAATCTTCAAAATACTAGTATCAAAACAGGCTTTTGTGAATATATCAAAATATTTTCTGCTCTGTGCCACTAGTTAAACACCAACAGCTCTATCCTTCATTCCCCTTCCCTGATAATACACCCATAAAATATTTTTCATCATCAGATGAGCCTCAGACAATTCCAGAAGACAAATCTACACACCCTGCTCTGGCTCTAAGAGCAGCTCTGATGGAGATGTCAAACTCTGGGATATCAGCAATAGCTGACGTAAATCCTATCTCCTGCGCAGAAATATAGGAGAGGATGTGCAGGACAAAACAGGAATAAAACGTCAGGAGCAGGGAGTGAAGACTGAAAATAGTTTGAGGCTGGAAGGCAGATTAGAACAGGGAAAAAAACTGTTATTCTACCTCTCATAAAAAATACAAAAGGACTTCCTGAAGTATATTACAGAATCACAAGGGGTTCAGAAATTCGTTATGAAAATGATCGGGGTCCTGGAATAAAAATTTCATAAGAAGAGATGGAAAGATTGTAGGATTGTTTACAGAAGGGATGGATACAAGGAGTTATGATCAAAATATATTAAATTCTGAGAAGTTAAAGGAAAGAGCTGCTTATTTTTCATTTTTCCATATCTAAAATCTCCAAAAGAAATGTCCATAAAATTCTCCAGATTACAAATGGGATTAATGGAAATGCTGCTTCTTGCAATAGATAAACCAGTTACAGTTTACTGCTGAAGTGTGGTATTGAGGATATGTGAAAATAAATGTTAAATATTAATGAGCTATAATAATGATAATTACGGGAATAATTGCTCTGTTTTATACCTGAAAGGTGTTGTTTTTTCAAAGAAATGAGCCTAATTTTGCATCTCTAACACTTGAAATGCAGCACACAGTTATCCCCATTAAAGTGGATTTCAGGGGTATCTTTGCACATGATTTATGATGGTGAGCAGATGAACATAATGGAAAAATTAAACTGCAATTTGGTTTTTGCTTTTCCTTTCTACCTTTACCACTGTGTGAAACAATCCCAGCCCGGTTCAGCCTCACTTTGCTCTGACACACCACCCTCCCTGCCTCTTGAAGAAATATCTTCTTTTTCAACACATTTTATTACTGCAGGATTCTCACAGGGGAAGAAAATTATATTAATTTCTTCTATTCATATTCTTGCTCTGATCATACTTAAAGAATAAATCACTAGGAAAAAATTTGTTCAGGTATTCCAAATGAAAAGGAATTAAAAATTGCAGGTCCACAGGGCTCCTTTGCATTTCAGAAAATCACCTTTCATGGGGTGAAAGTCTTTTCCAAGCTCCTGTTCCACTCTGTAGATACCAAAGGATCCCAGTGCTTTGTCTTTATTTGTGCCACATTTATATTGTCCAGTTTAGGTAAATTAAAATCACATTAACTGATAACAGCAGCACCAGCAGCCATTTAATTTTTTGAAATATGTAGGTCATAACAACAAATACAATGGTGAAATCCAGATTTGCTTCCTGATGGTCACCTTGATGTTCAATCTTTGGCTATTCCAATCACCATGGGTTTGTTTCTGGCCTCAGATAAATTTATTTTATTGTGCACACTTAATTCAGGTGAGAGAAATAAGTGATTTAATTACACACTGGTGGTGTGGAATCCAAGCCCTACAGCTCTCTCTGGTGATTTATTTCACCCTGACAAAATTACACTCATCTGCAACATTGTGGAATAATTAATAACATCATTCAATAAGTGGAGGAATTTAACACTCAGGATGGCTTGTAGATGAATGGAGGGAAACAGCAATTCAGATTAATTAATGACAAACAAGATGATGATTACACAGGAACTATTAAATATTACAGCACTTGAGTGCCCAGAATGATTTTGGTAAAAGATGTAGTTAGAAAGTGATCAAAGCTGCACTAAAGCTCAAGCTGAATCTCTAATCCAATTTGGAAAAAATGTTTCCCTTAAGAACCACATTGCTGGGGTTGGCAGGGGTTTTCACTTTCCTTTAGGATTTTTAACCTTTGCAACTGAAGGATTTGGGTAAAACTTTAGGAAGGAACAAAAACTGTTCCAGAATAAGAAGCACCTCAGAAGTCCAGCTGCTATTTCCCTTCAAGAAGCTCCTTCATCACAGCAAATCTTCAATTTTTCAAATTTCAATTTCAAATTTCATTTGAGGGGAAGCATTAGGGAAGATTGTCCTTTGTGAGCTTCTGGAGCATAAATACAGGATTGGAAGAGCTGGACAGTGAGCACACAGCATCTTATATCTCAGCAGAAAAGATATTTGGTCCTGAGGCTCCATGATTGTGCTGAAACTCTCCTGGAGGACAATTTTAATTAACACATCTCAGGCCATCATGGTCACCATGCACAATTTTACTGCAAAGCCCAAAGTTTGATATTTTGCTTTGAAATTCAGCCCTTGCAGTAATGCTATGTGAAAAGGGGGTTCTGTCTGGGACGGAAAATGTGAAATGATGAAGATATTTGTGACAAAACTTGGTGAATTTTTCATAATTAACTCTGGACATCTGAACGCTAGAGCTGGACATTCTGCATTGGGCTAAATTAAACTGAGGGGGTCAATAACAGTGATAAAAACATTACAGAGCCTTTACTGATTCATGTGTATAAATATTTTTTAATACATCCTGAGATTAGCCAGATCTTTTACAAATTTGAAAATTTGCAGTAAATAGGAGGTGGGCAGATGAAGCAGTGAGGGGTGGGATCTGAGCTCCTCCAGCTTCCAAGCTGACCCCATCCTGCCCCATGGATTTCCTTTGGTCAGTCCTCCACTCCCTGTATTTTATTTTCTGGGATCATCCTTTCACATTTACAATATACTCACCATGGCAGAGGATCAAACATTAAAGATTATTTTTGTTTTGGAAACCTGGTAAGACTGAAAATTTCACACCCCAGCATATTTAGAATAAAAGCTGCTTAATAGTTAAAAAAATAAAGCAAAAGGAAATAGAGTGTGAGAGAAAAGAAAAATGCAGCTTTGCAATGTACAGTATGCCTAATTGTACTGATTATATTATGCAAATATAAATTAGGTAAATACAAGCTCAAACAGCAAAACTTTTTTTCCACCAATGGAGCAAGCGTTTGCTTGTAGTTTCCAGGGAGTGATTTCTAGGAATGAGCAAACCTTCTGGGATTTGTTTTTTCTTTCAGTGATGTGGTTTCTTCAACACTCTCCAGTCTCAGCTTGATGAAAACCCCCCAGCAGATGTAGAACCATGGTTTGAAATACATTAAATATTTACATGCTGCTACTGAATACCTTAAACATCATATTTAAAGTCAGCGAAAAGTTGGAGTTTTCTTTTTCCACACCTGGGATGTGAAATTTTTGCAGGGGAATTTGCAGCCCAGGTGCTCTGGACCAGAACTGAAGAATTAAATCCCAAACAGAAGCATCTGCTCTTCCCTAATTCTCTGGTCAGATTAAATAATTTGAGTTTGAAATCATTTCAGGGATTTATAGTCACCATTTTACATCAAGGCCATACAGTCTAATTTCTCACAACCCCTGAATACCAGGTCTGGAGCAAGAGCACAGTAAAGCAGAACAGTCAGTTCTTAGATTTTTTTTTAAGTGACCACATAAGAAAATTATTAATAACCAAGAAATCTTCTCTACTAATATTTGACAGGAAACTTTAGACCTAAACTACAAAAGGAAAATACCTTATTATGCTGATATTTAGCAATAAAATACTTAAAACAATATTTCTAATAAGCTAGAAAACAATGCCACAATATTAACAAGATGTGCTAATTTGCATGCAATAAAAAAGTAAAAGAAATTTCTCTTTTAAAGAGAATTGTGTCTCAGTGAGTTGGAAATCCTACTGTCAGCCTAGAACTTAAAATTCTCCAACAACTTTTCAGCTTTTACTTCTGCTTTCAGTGCTCGAGCAAGAATTGCCCAGTGAATATCTTTGAAAGAACTAAAAATTATGAATTGAATTTTACATACATGAATTATTAAGCCTCATCTTAATGACCCCAAAAGAAATTTATCAGCCAGAAAAATTTAAATTTTATTTATCCTTACACCCAAGCTAAGAAATACTAAAAGAGCCCAGTAATACTAATAAAAACTCTACCTAAAAGTACATATCTCTTTCTTGAAAAAAAAATTTCACTTGACTAAAAAGTGCTTAGCACCAGCTGATATAAAAATTCACTAAAAATATGAAAGCAAAGAACAAACCAACCTTCAACTGCTCTTTCTTTCTTTATTTTCACTTCAGTGCAGCCTTTCCTAAATGCAAATTAAAAGCTTAAATACATTACAGAAGGATTATTGACTCAGAAGGAATAATTTATAAAATAAAGTCTCGCTGGGTGGAGCTCCACTAATTGGCAATTAATCAGGTCATTATCTATATATATATATAGTAGCAGTTATTTGGGGTTTATTTTTGGAGAATCTTTCGGCTACCTCTGAAAGGGTGACTCTGGGGTAAGTAGAAAACTGGTAATTTTGTTCAAGGCCTTTATAGAACTGAAATATTGTTTAAAAAAAAGTCAAGTGTTTGTAATTGTTAAGCATTATTGGCTTCTCAGATTTTTTCAGAATGAGGTGTTGGCTTGTAAGTTTTTTTTTAATTTTGTGCTAATCAAGGAGACATAAAATGAGGGGGGAATTGTGAAGCAAATAGTTTATGAAGGGGTTTAATAGCTAGTGGGGTTTTGTTAATTCAATAACTAGTGGGGTTTTGTTAATATATTACTTCCACCTTTATTTTATTTGTCGGTTGTATCATCTCTGTCCTTCCCAAATGCCCTGTGAGTTATCTGAATTTATTCTGATCTCCACTGCATCTTGCAGTAACCTGTGAAGAATTAAATAGCTCATAGTTTATTATTTACTTTTACAGATTCCCTTATTTCAGTGCTCCACTTCTTGGCTATTCAATGTCCCACTCTCATGTCTCAGGGTGTGAAATGAAAAAAGATCTTCATGACAAAACCGACACCTCTGGTTCCCTGCAGGGCATGAAAGGGGACAAAGCTTGTGTAGGACATTTCCAGCAGATGTTAAATTCTTCAGAGACAGAAGAATTTTTTAGATAAAGACCTTGGGATATTAATCATGAAGAAAATAGATGTCCTGACCTCTGAATCCTCAACTTCTTCCTGGTCTGAACAGCTTTTGTTGTTGAATCTTTTCTCATTTCTTCTCAGTAAGATGAAAGGCAAGCTGTAAAATGTCTTTCATTTGTGGGCATAAGTGAAATTACTGACCTTCAAGTTGTTTTAAATAAAAAAGTTGATTTTTCACCCATCTGCCCTGCTGTAGTCCCTCCATCAAGCCCTTTGGTCGGTGTGTTCCTCCCCTGAACAGATTCTCTCAGGAGGCAACAAAGTGAAATTGGACAGATGCACTTTGCTAATCTGAATTTTAAAAATGTTTTGAAGCATTTTCTTCTCCAGGGGTAAGGAGAGCTGTTCAGAAAGTCCTGGTTTGTTTTTTGGAAATACAAATGGCACTGAACTCTGTAGCTAAACTTCTATTCAAGACACCTCCCAGTGGTTTAAGACTCTGAAATGAATTTGCATATGCATTGTCTAAATTCTGAGAAAATTCCCCTAAGTATCAAACTGGAGAACAAATTGAGCCGAATTTGGAGAAATGTAGATTTTTTTTTTCCTTTAAGCCTCAATTGAACAGCACTAAAGACATTGGTGGTAATAATTAAATTAGTCATCATCTTAAAATTTAATAATCCACATTCTAAGCTGCATGAAAAAGATGATAATACCACAAAAATTGTAAAGAACTTGGTTGGTAACCTGTATTAGATGAAAACTTTGATTTCTTCAATATGAATGAGAGTTAAGGAAAAGGAAAAATAAGTTTCCTGCTTACTTGCTCAAGGTGGTGAACTTGGGAGTGTCCCGAGATAAAATGAGATCAAATCCAGTTGTGTGTTGGAGGAGCTTGAAAAGCAAAAACACAGCATCTGAAAATGTTCTCTTATCAAATTTACCTGGAGATTTGAGGGGAAAAAAAATCCATTTGGTGCTCGGGTGTGCAAGGGATAGTTTGACTCCAGATTCCTGGGCACTGCTGAGTCCCCAAATTTAAAGACAAGTGGATGAGTAACAGGGGACTGCAAATTTCAGTTTTGGGTGGAATTCAGGTGCCTGAGCCCCACTTGAGCCCCTGTTCCCAAATCCTTCCCACGGGTGTGTGCTCTACCAAGAGCTGGGAAGGGCTGACCCAACTTCTGCTTAAACATCTCCATTCCAGGGTGGATTCTTGGCTCATATTCCTGTTATTTATATTTGGCTTTAAAATACCTTAGGAATTGAATAGAGATTGGAATAAGGTGTTTTCTTTTTCTTTTTTTTTTTTTTTTTTTTTCTTCCTTACCTAAGCTTTAATTGGTCTCTAATTCACCTAAACACACAGAATGATGTATTCCCTGTGGGTCACTGGCTTGTTGAACTGTAAAAAGCACTTTTTCCATCCCCACCCAAAGCATTTTGGATTCTCCAAGCAAATCTGCATGTGGATCTGCTGATGGGATTTAAGGGATAACTGGTCACTTTTGCTCTGGGATCTTTGTAATTGCTGCCTTCCTTGTCTGCCTGTGAACACATTTCCCAAAAGATTCAGCCGGCTGCACGTTCTTAGAAGGAGGAGGACAGAGGGTGGGCAAGCAGATGGTTTGGGGAAAGATCCATTTGGGATCACACAGCAGACCATTTGCTAGACAGGATTCCCTGGACCTGAGATTCATTAACAGATCATTAACCAATTTCTCCTCCTCTGCTGCTGTTCCATAGTAGAAACAGGCTGGATTCATGCTGGCAATCTTTACTTTATAAATAAAATATTTGCCCTAAATTTCTTGCCATTTCTGTGAGGGTTAAAATTGGGTTTTGCCTTGGCAAGACAGAGTCCAGCAGGGCTTTACTGAACCTGTTCTTCAGGGGGGTTTTGCAGCCCCAGCTCCATTCCCATCTCTGGGCACTCTCCAGCCCCTCAATATCTTCTTGTGAGAGGCCCAAAATTGAACATGTTAAACTCTCCGTCCTCCTTTGCAAAGAAAGGTTACACATCTGCCTTTATTTTTCTCATTTTTGGTCTATTCCTGGGCTCCTGGTGGAATTTCTACCAGGCAGAGCAGATGTCAATGTTTATTTCACTCCAAGCAGAGAAATTCTTGATTTGCTCCTGTATGAAGCTCTCAGGAGCAGAGAAGTTGATTGCCCACATTAAGGGAACAGGCAAACTTGAAATTTAAAAACATATGGAGTTTCTGTTTTATTGCAATAAAAACGCATCGAGCTGTGAATTTTTGCTCCCATATGGGGGTATTTCTACTGTTTAGTTCTCAGCTTTATTTTGCTGAAATAAAATATTCAGAATTTTCCTTCCTTAAGAAGAGATGGGCATTGTCAGAGGGGGAAAGCTGGTGAGTCCAAAGGAGCCTCCGAGATGATCAGAGGGATGCTGTGAGAAAAGGCTGAGAAATTTGGGATTGTTCAGCCTGGAGAAGCTTCTGAGGTGAGCTCATTGTGGGCACACAGTGCCTGAAGGCATCCTGAAAAAAAAAATGGAGAGGGACATTTTACAAGGCAGTGGCAGGAGAAGGGGAAAGAGTTTAACACTGCCAGAGGGCAGGGATAGATGGATATTGGGAAAAATTCCTCCCAGTGAGGGTGTGAGGCCCTGGCACAGGGTGCCCAGAGAAGCTGTGGCTGCCCCTGGATCCCTGGAAGTGTCCAAGGCCAGGCTGGACGGGACTGGGAGCACCCTGGGATGGTGGAAGGGGATCCTTTAAGGTCCCTTCCATCCCAAACCAGTCCATGATGTTTCTGGTAGGTTTTTTTGCACCACACTCTGACTGTGAATTGCACAGAAATGCTCATGGAGCCATGGACACATCAGCACCTCTGAAATGGGTTCACTGTCCTGGGAAGGGGGAAAAACTGATAAGAGGCAGAACACAGAGATTGCCCTGTGCCAGGATGAATGAGACAAGAGGTTGCCCTTTCCTCTAAACACCCCACGGCAACATCTATTCACTCCCAACATTTTCCTTCCAACCCCAAACCCTGTTTGTCCCTGCATCCCTTAATAAATTCCATACCCCAGCAGGCAATTACACCTGATATTTCTAGACCAAAGTGGGGAAAGAGCATTTTTTGTTTTTCTGTCTGTGCTGAGTTTCACAAGGTCAGTGCTCTAATCTCTCTCTCCTTTGGCAGTCCCGGGCATCTGCTCCTCCCCACCTTTTTGGGAGCCTCCACCTGGGCATCCTTCCCCCATCCTTTCAGGGCCTTTCAGTTTGAGTCCCCTCTGCTCAGTGCACAAAGCAGTCTGAGAGCTAACAGCTATTCATTACAGGACGCACTTGTTCCGTGTGTGAGCTGTAAACACCGTCAAAAACAATTTCCTAATGCACATTCAGAGGTGGGTGGAATAAAGATTCCCTGGGCAAGGCTTAATGTTGCTTATTACTGATGGTTTTTTTCCTGTAACCCCCATTGTACATGAAAATTTTCTCTTTCTTCTCAAACACATTAGCAGGTCATTCAGGGGTCCTTGTTATGATTTTTTACCTTTTTCATAAATACCAGAAATCTTTTCTTATTTCCAAAGCTTCAGTTATCTCTCAGGGAGGGGAGGGGAGGGAGCAGGAAGGAACCTGAAAGCCTTTTGACTAAGAGGTATTCAAAGGTTTTATTTTTGAAAGGTGAATAATCTGATAAATATGCCTGGATCCTAAGAACAGAATTAGCTCGTAATTCAACACTAGTTTCTCATTAGCTTCAGCAATATAGTATAGTTTTAAAAAAGAAAGAAAAAAAAAATCCATTCCTGTTGCATGCACGACTTTATCACTGAGCCAGCAGGGTTTTCTCACAATCTGTTTGTCAAGAGAAAACAGAAAACAACACCAACAACAACAGCAGCAAAACCAAACAAGATTTTTGTTTCCCACCCGCCAAAAAAATACACAAATTTATTAACAACCCACAGAATCAATAAAACTGTTAACATTTGACAAACCACTGCGTTCCATTAGACCGGCCAGAACACCTTTCAGCTTTTCCCATTTTCGGACTCGTTTCCTCTGTTTTGCCCAAATTGTTGTAGCTTTTTTCCCTGGTCCTCCTGTAAATGTGGACCCAGGGAGGCAATAACGTCCCCAGCTCCAGCAGTGGGGATGTGTTTGACAGTTCTGAGCATAAAACTGATTTAGATTTCACCTGTTGGATCCTTTACACAAACACTCGTTTGTGAGACCTCCTGATGGGGAGAAACACACCTAAACCTTCAGTTCTGGAAATTTATTTATTTTTCACTTTGCAATTTTATTTGTTATTTATTTTGCAGCTGAGCAAGCGGCGCTGGAGCAGCTGCTTGAAGGCAAAGCCAGATTTTTGCTCCCAGTCATGATAAATAGGGCTCTTAACCTTTCAGGATGAACGTGCTTCACTCTGGACAAGCCCTCCCTCAGAACAGAGCTTCTGGATTCTTTTATTTCCAGCTGATTGAGGAAACATCAGCACACAGAGAGTCGTTTTACCCTCTTCAGTGAGAATTACTTGGCTGGTGTTGATATCAGACGCCAAAGGATTGCTCAGGTTGGTAATCACTGATCCAGCCTCCTGCACAAAGTAGAGCCAGCACTGAATTTAGACCAGGCTCTTCAGAGATTTATCTTGTGTGGTCTTGAAAGCCCTCAAGGATGGGGACTGCAATATTTCTAAAAGACAACTTCTTTTGCATTAATTCACAATTGCAAGTGCCATAAAATGGATGTCACTGGCCTGGATTAGCATATTAAAAAGGCCCCAAGGTCGTACAGGCTTCACTGCCACCAACTTTTAAACCACTGAGTCAGTGATGAGGAGAAATGTAAATGGTTGTTATTTTCCATCTTAAAGATTTATTCATCAAATATTTAAATGGGATTAAAATCCCTGAATTCCTGTAAAAGATAATTTGTTGGTTTTGCTCAGCAGAGTGTTAATACATTCATTTCTCTTCTGCTAACATTTCTGTGTGGAAGTGCTTGAATCAAAGGTAAATGTTTTCTCAATAAATCATGATGGATGATGCTTGAGCTGGTGAATAAATATTCAATATTAATTCAGTGCAAGAATATCTGTGCAACCTGCTCCAGGTGACCCTGCCTTTGGCAGGGGGTTTGGACCAGATGATCTGCAGAGTTCCTTCCAGCCCCAAATATTCTGTGAATATATTCTTGTCTTCTGGAAAAATGAGATGGACTTGTTCATGAATTTAATTTTACTCCCAACAAGGTTTATAAATAGAAACCTCGTTAGACAAATGAGCTGGTGTAAGAAGCTTTAGCAATATTGCAAAATGTCAGTGTGGGATCCCTGATTAGATGGCAAAAGGATCATTGAGTACAGTTACAGTATAATTCTAAAAAACCTAATTACTGCCCTATATGAATTCTTTTTGCATGAACTGAGGAGATTATTCCATATCCTCAAAGGGATTTGGTTTTTTTTAAAGGGGTTTTTTTTTTGCATATATTTACAGGATCTTGCACAGCAGTTTTTATCTCTGCCATTCCTTTAGGCTTTGAGTTGCTCTCATCAGCAGAGCAAGGTCACCTTCTCCAACCGCTTTTTAACAGAGGTTTGATAAAAAGCTGAAAAAAACATCCAGGAGTATTCAGGCCCTGCCATCCATTCCTGTGATCAAGCCATGGCATGTATAGTTTTAAATTTATATTGTATATTTATATTTATATTCTACACACACATATAGATTGAAACCATATATATATGTAACCAATACGTTATACACATGTCCATAAACTGAGAAAACTCCCTCCTGATCTGCCAAACAGGTAAGGTTGTGTCCAGCTGTTCAGCGTTCTTTCAATAAATTATTGGAGTCTTACTCATTCAGCTGCACAAAAAAGCTTTTCAAGTTCTTCTGGATGAGTTGGCCCAGAAATTATTTTATCTACTCTTGTACTTTCCCCTTAACTTCATCTCTTCGTTCCTGGTATTTTTCCACTGGCAGTGACACACATCATGTACTTAAAGTAGGACTTTTGCTCCCTTAATTTTACAACCTCAAATCTATTGCAGGGAGTGGATTTTATTTTTTTAAGTTTGGTGGGAGTTCGGAAGTTTCCCTGTGAGTATCCTCAAATTCTCCCGGTCTTGCTGGTACCAGAAGAGTCTTGGGTTGTTCAGATAAATTCAGCCTGGATATAAATATGCAAAGAAAAGTGAAAAACCCTTGTCCTCAACAAATCAACTCCTCTGGCTGTGTGTGCCAGATAATTCACTCTTTCCTGAATGCAGAATTCATCCAGAAGTGCTCAGTGCTCCAGGTCTCATCGTGCTCCTGCAAACCAACATTCTCTGAGGGTATTTCCACTAAATCTTCCTTTGATTGCAGTGTGACTTGCTAGGAATCTGCGCCAGCTCTTCACCCTTGGCCTGCACCTTCCAGGACTTTCTGTGCCTTTCCATGCCCTCTTCAGCACAAAAAGTCATCCACCCACAGAAAGATGTTCCACAGTGAGGAGAGAGCTCACTGACAGCTCTTCTGAGGGCAGAGCAGCTGTGAGGTGGCTCTAAATAATTCAAAGTTAAAATACATCCATGTCCCCTTTCCTCTGTACCTGTGGGAGCTCCTGAGCATCTAAAACCTCATTTATAAAATACAGAAATCCACACTGAGTTTGGGAATGCACAATAGGAAAAGCCCAGGATACATTTAAAATTTTCCTTGTGCATTATCACACAGTCACAAAAGAGTTTTGCCTGGAAGGGACCTAAAAGAACATCTAATTCCATCCCCCTGCCGTGGGCAGGAACACCTTTCACTGCACCATTTTGCTTTATTCAAAGGAACAACTTGTTTAGAGACAAGAGTGTAAGGTAAGGAGATTAATTATGTCCCACAAGGACAGAGAAAAGCATGGGATAACTGCAGGGAAAAACAAACTGGCTCAAGATCATGTTAAGTTCTGCATCAGATATCTCAGTGCAAGGTGGGGAAATTCAGCATCAGAGGCCATTTCCATCCACCTTTCTTAGCAACATTACAACAGGACTTTTATTAGGAAATAATAATTTTTTTTAACTTAGGGGAAGGTGGTTGTTCTTTCTTCCAGCATTACTCAAAGCAAAAAGTCAATGTAAACTAGAAATTCCCCTATTAGTTAACCTCCCCTCATGAAAGAGATGAGAAAAATTTAAAAGCCAGTGTAAACACACAGTAAAAAAAGGTGCATTAATATCACATGGTTTGGGTGATGCTTTTGTGATGATCCAACAGTGTTCAAATAATGAAGTTGGACTGAACTTCCAGGGGCAGGAACAGGTAGATCTGCTCAAATCAACCTCTGCTTCTACAAAAGCTTCTGCTGGTGCAAACTCCTTCATTTTTTGGTGCCACTGCTCAGGTGTTTACACTGAATAAACTGGCTCCACGCTCAAGCAGATTCAATTCTTGATGCAATAGGAAGAGATATTGTGTTAAACAAAAACAGGGCAATTCTGACAGAAAATGTGTCTGCAGGGAAATGATGAGTTGCATTTGAGAGAAAACTCAGCTGCTTTTGTTATCCTGGCTGCTGCACTGTAATAGTTTGGGGATCCATTTTTATCAGGGTGCAGGCCAGGGGTGTGATGCCCCTAAAGAATTGTCCTCGGGGTGTGAGCACTGGCCAGCTCACCCAGCAGAGATGAGAAAAACGGGGAATGATCGCAGGAAATGTGAAAAAATACTGTGCAAAATAACAGCTGATCACGTTAAGGGTACGTGATGCAGTGGAATGCTGAATTGTGCTCAGTTAAAAACACAGGGAGAAATGCACATTGAAAACTTAGGAGACAGTTTTCAACACATCGTTATTTCACCCAAAGATTTAAGAGAACACACAACAATTAATATTAATTAATTCCCCTATATGTGATCACACCTTTGTTTTTTTCTTTTTCCCACAAAATCATGTGAAACTTTGTGAGAAGATTAGATCAATAATTGATTTCATCGTAATTACAGTGGTAAAATCCCTGTGATGGGAAGGGGTGACCCACATTCTTTGATTTTTCCATCAGAGAGCTTTAACCACCAGGTGCTTGCCCAAGAACCAGTATGATGCTTCAGTAAACCATAAAATAAACAAAATAAACCAAATACTAAATGTTTTCTAATGAACACATTTTAAGTTCAGTTCATTTCTTGCACTGCATTGCCATATTGTAGGGTCCTGCAGCCAGAGCGGTGAGGGACAAAGGGTTTTCTAATTAAAATAATAATTGAGATGACAATCAGTGGTATGGCAAGGCTGAATTTGGGCACCTCCTGCCCTTGAAAAACGTGGCTTGAGCAGAGGTTCCCTTTGGGGTCATTTCCTATCAATTTTGGCCACTGCTGTAGAATCTGCTTGCCACCCCAGAGGATGGGACACATCCTCTTATCAGTCCATTAAAATCAGGCTGACTCAAGACCCAAAATTCTGCCTTCCCTTTCTCACCAAAAGCTGCTCTGTTTGCTGAATGACTCTTTTAATAATCCCCTCTGGCACTATTCACCATTAAAACATCCTTCCTGTTGTGTCTTTCCAAATTTTTTTGCAATCAGCTGAGCGAGGGAAAGGGAACCCTAAATTTTGAAACCATCCCTGGAGCAACAACCGAAGCTCCTTCTGGAACCACCTGGGATTAAAAGTTGTTTGAGCAAACCCTTGTGATCAGTGCAGGATTTGAAACAGGAGCAGCCTCAGGGCCGCTCTGACCCAAAGCTGAGTTTGCAATCCCAGAGGGTCAAAAAGAGCTCAGATTCTTTTGCCAAAACCAAAATTCCTGCACATTCCAGATGTCAAGGCAGCCATTGGCCTCTTGAACCAGCTCTCACTATACTTTAATCATTCCCCGAGCCTTCTTCAAGAGCAGCAAACTTGTCCCAGCAAAGCTG
>CM019217.1:1303666-1403477 GCA_009741485.1 Malurus cyaneus samueli | reverse complement strand
AGGAAGTGCTCGAGCGCAAGAATGCCCAGTGAATATCTTTGAAGAACTAAAAATTATGAATTGAATTTTACATACTGAATTATTAAGCCTCATCTTAATGACCCAAGGAAATTTATCAGCCAGAAATTAAATTTTATTTATCCTTACACCCAAGCTAAGAAATACATAAAAGAGCCCAGTAATATACTATAAAAACTCTACCTAAAATACATATCTCTTCTTGAAAAAAAAATTTCACTGACTAAAAAGTGCTTAGCACCAGCTGTATAAAAATTCACTAAAAAATATGAAAGCAAAGAACAAACCAACCTTCAACTGCTCTTTCTTTCTTATTTTTCACTTCATGCAGCCTTTCCTATAATGCAAATTAAAAGCTTAAATACATTACAGAAGATTATTGACTCAGAAGGAATAATTTAATAAATAAAGTCTCGCTGGGTGGAGCTCCACTAATTGGCAATTAATCAGGTCATCTATCTATATATATATTATAGTAGCAGTTATTTGGTTATTTTTGGGAGAATCTTTCGGCTACCCTTGAAAGGGTTGACTCTGGGGTAAGTAGAAAACTGGTAATTTGTTCAAGGCCTTATAGAACTGAATATTGTTTAAAAAAAAGTCAAGTGTTTGTAATTGTTAAGCATTATTGCTTCTTCAGATTTTTTCAGAATGACGTGTTGCTTGTAAGTTTTTAATTTTGTGCTAATCAAGGAGACATAAAATGAGGGGAATTGTGAAGCAAAATAGTTTATGAAGGGGTTTAATAGCTAGTGGGTTTTGTTATTCAATAACTAGTGGGGTTTTGTTAATTATTACTTCACCTTTTTTTATTTGTCGGTTGTATCATCTCTGTCCTTCCCAAATGCCCTGTGAGTTATCTGAATTTATTCTGATCTCCACTGCATCTTGCAGTAACCTGTGAAGAATTAAATAGCTCATAGTTTATTATTTACTTTTACAGACTTCCCTTATTCAGTGCTCCACTTCTTGGCTATTCAATGTCCCACTCTCATGTCTCAGGGTGTGAAATGAAAAAGATCTTCATGACAAAACCGACACCTCTGGTTCCCTGCAGGGCATGAAAGGGAAAAGCTTGTGTAGGACATTTCAGCAGATGTTAATTCTTCGAGACAGAGAATTTTTTTAGATAAGACCTTGGGATATTAATCATGAAGAAAATAGATGTCCTGACCTCTGAATCCTCAACTTCTTCCTGTCTGAACGCTCTTTGTTGTTGAATCTTTCTCATTTCTTCTCAGTAAGATGAAAGGCAAGCTGTAAAATGTCTTTCTTTTGTGGGCATAAGTGAAATTACTGACCTTCAAGTTGTTTAAATAAAAAAGTGATTTTTCACCCATCTGCCCTGCTGTAGTCCCCCATCAAGGCCCTTGGTCGGTGTGTTCCTCCACTGAACAGATTCTCTCAGGAGGCAACAAAGTGAAATTGGACAGATGCACTTTGCTAATCTGAATTTTTAAAAATGTTTTGAAGCATTTTCTTCTCCAGGTAAGGAGAGCTGTCAGAAAGTCCTGGTTTGTTTTTTGGAAATACAAATGGCACTGAACTCTGTAGTAAACTTCTATTCAAGACACCTCCCAGGGTTTTAGACTCTGAATGAATTGCATATGCATTGTCTAATGTCTGAGAAAAATTCCCAAGTATTCAACTGAGAGAACAAATTGAGCCGAATATTGGAGAAATGTAGATTTTTTTTTCCTTTAAGCCTCAATTGACAGCACTAAAGACATTGTGGTAATAATTAAATTAGTCATCATCTTAAAATTTAATAATCCACATTCTAAGCTGCATGAAAAGATGATAATACCACAAAAATTGTAAAGAACTTGGTTGGTAACCTGTATTAGATGAAAACTTTGATTTCTTCAATATGAATGAGAGTTAAGGAAAAGGAAAAATACAGTTTCCTGCTTACTTGCTCAAGGTGGTGAACTTGGGAGTGTCCCGAGATAAAATGAGATCAAATCCAGTTGTGTGTTGGAGGAGCTTGAAAAGCAAAAACACAGCATCTGAAAAATGTTCTCTTATCAAATTTACCTGGAGATTTGAGGCGGAAAAAAATCCATTTGGTGCTCGGGTGTGCAAGGATAGTTTGACTCCAGATTCCTGGGCACTGCTGAGTCCCCAAATTTAAAGACAAGTGGATGAGTAACAGGGGACTGCAAATTTCAGTTTGGGTGGAATTCAGGTGCCTGAGCCCCACTTGAGCCCCGGTTCCCAAATCCTTCCCACGGGTGTGTGCTCTTACCAAGAGCTGGGAAGGCTGACCCAACTTCTGCTTAAACATCTCCATTCCAGGGTGATTCTTGGCTCATATTCTGTTATTATATTTGGCTTTAAATACCTTGGAATTGAATAGAGATTGAATAAGGTGTTTCTTTTTCTTTTCTTTTTTTTTTTTTTTTTTTTTTCCCTAGGCTTTAATTGTCTCTATATCACCTAAAAACACAGAATGATGTATTCCCTGTGGTCACTGGCTTGTTGAACTGTAAAAAGCACTTTTCCATCCCACCCAAGCATTTTGGATTCTCCAAGCAAATCTGCATGTGGACTCTGCTGATGGGATTTTAAGGGATGAACTGGTCACTTTTGCTCTGTGGACCTTTGTAATTGCTGCCTTCCTTGTCTGCCTGTGAACACATTCCCAAAAAGATTCAGCCGGCTGCACGTTCTTAGAAGGAGGACAGAGGGTGGCAAGCAGATGTTGTTTGGGGAAAGATCCATTTGGGATCACACAGCAGACCATTTTTGCTAGACAGGATCCCTGGACCTGAGATTCATTAAACAGATCATTAACCAATTTCTCCTCCTCTGCTGCTGTTCCATGTAGAAACAGGCTGGATTCATGCTGGCATCTTACTTATAAATAAAATATTTGCCTAAATTTCTTGCCACTTTCTGTGAGGTAAAATTGGGTTTTGCCTTGGCAGACAGAGTCCAGCGGGCTTTACTGAACCGTTCTTCAGGGGGGTTTTGCAGCCCCAGCTCCATTCCCATCTCGGAGCACTCTCCAGCCCTCAAATCTTCTTGTGAGAGCCCAAAATGAACATGTTAAACTCTCCGTCCTCCTTGCAAAGAAGGTTACACATCTGCCTTTATTTTTCTCATTTTTGGTCTATTCCTGGGCTCCTTGTGGAATTTCTCCAGGCAGGCAATGTCATGTTTATTTCATCCAAGCAGAGAAATTCTTATTTGCTCCTGTATGAGCTCTCAGGAGCAGAGAAGTTGATTGCCCACATTAGGGAACAGGCAAACTGAAATTTAAAAACATTATGGAGTTCTGTTTTATATGCAATAAAAACTGCACGAGCTGTGATTTTTGCTCCCATATGGGGTATTTCTACTGTTTAGTTCTCAGCTTATTTTGCTGGAATAAAATATTCAGAATTTTACTTCCTTAAGAAGAGATGGGCATTGCAGAGTGGAAAGCGGGTGAGTCAAGGAGCTCCGAGATGATCAGAGGATATGCTGTGAGAAAAGGCTGAGAAATTTGGGATGTTAGCCTGGAGAACTCTGAGGTGAGCTCATTGTGGGCACACAGTGCCTGAAGGCATCCTGAAAAAAAAAAATGGAGAGGGACATTTTACAAGGACAGTGGCAGGAGAAGGGGAAAGAGTTTAACACTGCCAGAGGGCAGGGATAGATGGATATTGGAAAAATTCCTCCCTGTGAGGGTTGAGGCCCTGGCACAGGGTGCCCAGAGAAGCTGTGGCTGCCCCTGGATCCCTGGAAGTGTCCAAGGCCAGGCATGGCGGGACTGGGAGCACCCTGGGATGGTGAAGGGATCCTTTAAGGTCCCTTCCATCCCAAACCAGTCCATGATGTTTCTGGGTAGGTTTTTTTGCACCACACTTGATGTGAGTTGCACAGAAATGTCATGGAGCCATGGACACAATCAGCACCTCTGAAATGGGCACTGTTCCTGGGGAAGGGGGAAAAACTGATAAGAGGCAGCAACACAGAGATTGCCCTGTGCCAGGATGAATGAGACAAGAGGTTGCCCTTTCCTCTAAACACCCCAGGCACAATCTATTCCACTCCCAACATTTTCCTTCCAACCCCAACCCTGTTTGTCCCTGCATCCCTAATAAATTCCATAACCCAGCAGGCAATTACACCTGATATTCTAGACCCAAAGTGGAGAAAGAGCATTTTTTGTTTTTCTGTCTGTGTGAGTTTCACAATTCAGTGCTCTAATGCTCTCTCTCCTTGGCAGTCCCGGCATCTGCTCCTCCCACCCTTTGGGAGACTCCACCTGGCATCCTTCCCCATCCTTTCAGGGCCTTTCAGTTTGAGTCCCCTCTGCTCAGTGCACAAAGCGTCTGAGAGCTAACAGCTATTCATTACAGGACGCACTTGTTCCGTGTGTGAGCTGTAAACACCGTCAAAAACAATTTTCCTAATGCACATTCAGAGTGGGTGGAATAAAGATTCCCTGGGCAAGGCTTAATGTTGCTTATTACTGATGGTTTTCCTGTAATCCCCCATTGTACATGAAAATTTTCTCTTTCTTCTCAAAACACAGTAGCAGGTCATTCGAGGGGTCCTTGTTATGATTTTTTACCTTTTCATAAATACCATAGAAATCTTTTCTTATTTTCAAAGCTTCAGTTATCTCTCAGGAAGGGAGGGGAGGGAGCAGGAAGGAACCTGGAAAGCCTTTTGACTAAGAGGTATTCAAAGCGGTTTTATTTTTGAAAGGTGAATAATCTGATAAATATGCTGGATCCTAAGAACAGAATTAGCTCGTGATTCAACAGAGAAACTGCGCACAAGTCTTTTTTCTCATTAAAAGCCCTCAGGCAATATATATAGTTTAAAAAAGAAAAAAAAAAAAAATCGCATTCCTGTTGCAATGCACGACTTTATCACTGAAGGCCAGCAGGGTTTTCTCACTAATCTGTTGTCAAGCAATGAACTACAGAATAGATCCACCACAACGACACCAACAAGAAAATGTACTCCCCCGTACAACAGCCAAAAAAAATCACACAAATTTTGTATTCAACAACTCACTTCTTACATAACACTTTAAGACAATCATTAATATACCAAACCCTAGCGTTCCAAAGCGCCAGAACACCTTTCAGCTTTTCCCATTTTCGGAGGCGTCTATTCCTCGTTTTGCCCAAATTGTGGTTTTTCCGTATGGTTTGCCTGTCAAGAATTGTGTGAGCCCCATGGAAGCCCCTTGTCACGCAATAACGTCCCCAGCTCCAGCAGTGGGGTAATGCTCGTTATAGTGTTGTGCCATCTTTGTGAGTATAATGATGAGCATAGTCCTATTCATACCTGTTGAAAGTCCTCGACAATCTCTCGTTCTCTCTTCTAGCGACTCTGACAACACATCCCTATAACCTCGTAGTTTATTTATTGCACTCATTTATCATCTTATATTTGCGTCAGCTGGCGCAGCGCTGGGCAGCGCTTAACGGCAAGATTTTTGCTCGCAGTCAATATATAAATAGGGCTCTGTTTCTCTATATATGAACGTGCTTCACTCTGGACAAAGCCCCCTCAGAACAGAGCTTCTGGATTCTGTTTATTTCGCAGCTGATTGAGGAAACATCAGCACACAGAGAGTCGTTTTACCCCTCTTCAGTGAGATTACTTGGCTGGTGTTGATATCAAGACGCCAAAGGATTGCTCACGGCTTTATAACACTGATTACAGCCTCCTGCACAAAGTAGAGCAGCACTGAACTTTATTAGAACCAGGCTCTCACAGAGATTTATCTTGTGTGGTCTTGATAAGCCCTCAATCAGGATGGGGACTTCGCAATTTCTAAAAGAACAACTTCTTTGCATTAATTCACCAATTGCAAGTGCCATAAACATGGATGTCATGGCCTCGATTAGCATATAAAATGGCCCAAGGTCGTACAGGCTTCACTGCCACCAACTTTTAACCACTGAGTCAGTGATGAGGAGAATGTAAATGGGTTGTTATTTTCCATCTTAAAGATAATTCATCGAATATATTAAATGGGATTAAATCCTGGAATTTCCTGTAAAATATAATTTGGTTTTGCTCAGCAGAGTGTAATACATTCATTTCTCTTCTGCTAACATTTCTGTGTGGAAGTGCTTGAATCAAAGGTAAATGTTTTTCTCAATAAATCATGAATGGATGATGCTTGAGCTGGTGAATAAATATTCAAATTTAACTTCAGTGCAAGAATATCTGGATGCAACCTGCTCCAGGTGACCCGCCTTGGCAGGGGGTTTGGACCAGATGATCTGCAGAGTCCTTCCAGCCCCAAATATTCTGTGAATATATTCTTGTCTTCTGGAAAATGAGATGGACTTGTTCATGAATTAATTTTACTCCAACAGGTTTATAAATAGAAACCTCAGTTAGACAAATGAGCTGGTGTAAAAGCTTTTAGCAATATTGCAAATGTCTGTGGGGATCCCTGATTAGATGGCCAAAAGGATCATTGAGTACAGTTACAGTATAATCTAAAAACCTAATTATGACCCACATGAATTCTTTTTGCATGAACTGAGGAGATATATTCCATATCCTCAAAGGGATTGGTTTTTTTTAAAGGGTTTTTTTTTGGCTTTTTTTTTGCATAATTTACAGGATGCTTGCACAGCAGTTTTGTTATCTCTGCCATTCCTTTTAGGCTTTGAGTGCTGCTCATCAAGCAGAGCAAGGTCACCTTCTCCAACCTGCTTTTTAAGAGGTTTGATAAAAAGCTGAACAAAAACCATCCAGGAGTATTCAGGCCCTGCCATCACATTCCAGTGATCAAGCATGGAATGTATAGTTTTAAATTATATTTATATTTTTATATTTATTATTTACACACACATATAGATATGAAACCATATATATACATGTAACCATATAGTTATAACCATGTCCATAAACTGAGAAAACATCCCTCCTGATCTGCCAAACAGGTAGGTTTGTGTCCAGCTGTTCAGTGTTCTTTCAATAATTATTTGGAGTCTTACTCATTCAGCTGCCACAAAAGCTTTTCAGTTCTTCTGGATGAGTTGGCCAGAAATTTTATTTTATCTACTCTTCGTACTTTCCCCTTAACTTCATCCTCTTCGTTCCTGGTATTTTTCACTGGCGAGTGACACACATCATGTACTTAAAAGTAGGGACTTTTGCTCCCTAATTTTACAACCTCAAATCTATTGCAGGGAGTGGATTTATTTTTTTTAAGTGTTGGTGGGAGAATTTCCCTGTGAGTATCCTCAAATCTCCCGTCTTGCTGGTACCAGAAGAGTCTTGGGGTTGTTCAGATAAATTCAGCCTGGATATAAATATGCAAAGAAAGTGAAAAACCCTTGTCCTCAACAAATCAACTCCTCTGGCGTGTGTGCCAATAATTCACTCTTTCCTGAATGCAGAATTCATCCAGAAGTGCTCAGTGCCTCCAGGTCTCATCGTGCTCCTGCAAACCAACATTCTCTGAGGGTATTTCCACTAAATCTTCCTTTGATTGCAGTGTGACTTGCTAGGAATCTGCGGCCGCTCTTCCACCCTTGGCCTGCCTACCTTCCAGGACTTTCTGTGCCTTTCCATGCCCTCTTTCAGCACAAAAAGTCATACCACCCACGAAAGATGTTCCACAGTGAGGAGAGAGCTCACTGACAGCTCTTCTGAGGGACAGAGCAGCTGTGGGTGGCGTCTAATATAATTCAAAGTTAAAATACATCCATGTCCCTTTCCTCTGTACCTGTGGGAGCTCCTGAGCATCTAAACCGTCATTGATAAATACGAAATCCACACTGAGTTTGGGAATGCCACAATAGGAAAAGCCCAGGATACATTTAAATTTTCCTTGTGGCATTACACACAGTCACAAAAGAGTTTTGCCTGGAAGGGACCTAAAAGAACATCTAATTCCCCCCTGACTGGCTAGGAACACCTTTCACTTGCACCATTTTTGCTTTATTCAAAGGAACAACTTGTTTAGAGACAAGAGTGTAAGGTAAGGAGGTTAATTATGTCCCACAAGGACAGAAAAGCATGGGATAAACTGCAGGGAAAAACAAACTGGCTCAAGATCATGTCAGTTCGGCATCAGATATCTCAGATGCAAGGTGGGAAATTCAGCATGCAGAGGCCATTTCCATCCACCTTTTTAGCAACATTACACAGGACTTTTGTTAGGAAATAATAAATTTTTTAACTTAGGGGAAGGGGTGTTCTTTCTATCCAGCATACTCAAAGCAAAAAGTCAATGTAAACTAGAAATTCCCCTATTAGTTAACCTCCCCTCATGAAAGAGATGAGAGAAATTAAAAGCCAGTGTAAACAACACAGTAAAAAAAGGTGCATTAATATCACATGGTTTGGGTGATGCTTTTGTGATGATCCAACAGTGTTCAACATAATGAAGTTGGACTGAACTTCCAGGGGCAGGAACAGGTAGATCTGCTCGCAAATCACCTCTGCTTCTACAAAAGCTTCTGCTGGTGCAAACTCCGTTATTTTTTGGTGCCACTGCTCAGGTGTTATACACTGAATAAACTGGCTCCCCGCTCAAGCAGATTCAATTCTTGATGCATATAGAGAAGATATGTGTGTTAAGACAAAACAGGGCAATTCTGAAGAGAGATAGAAAAGTGTCTGCAGGGAATGAGGTAGTTGCATTGAGAGAACTCAACTGGTTGTTGTTATGCACTGGCTGCTGCTGCACTGTATAGTTTGGGGATCCATTTTTATCAGGGTGCAGGCCAGGGTGTGATGCCCTAACAGAATGTGTCCTCGGGTGTGAGCAACTGGCCAGCTTCACCCAGCAGAGATGCAGAAAAACGGGGGATGATCGGCAGGAAATGTGAAAATATACTGTTTGCAAATAACAGCTGAGTCACGTTATGGGTGGTGATGCAGTGGAATGCTGAATTGTGCTCAGTTAAAAACACAGGGAGAATATG
Source organism: Malurus cyaneus samueli (assembly GCA_009741485.1). Classification (NCBI taxonomy): domain Eukaryota; kingdom Metazoa; phylum Chordata; class Aves; order Passeriformes; family Maluridae; genus Malurus; species Malurus cyaneus. Next base: position 1,394,556 of record CM019217.1, on the reverse strand, counting down.
CACATTGAAAACTCGGAGACAGTTATTGGCAATCATCGTCCGATTCTCAGCCAAAGATTTAATGAGAACACAACAACAGATATATATTAATTAATTCCTAGTGAAAAATTATTTGGATCAACCACTATTGTTTTTTCTTTTTCCCACAAAATCATGTAAACTTTGTGAGAAGATTCAGATCATAAATATTGATTTACATCGTAATTCACAGTGTAAGAATCCTCTGTGTATGGGAGGGGTGACCCATCATTCTTTCTTTTTCCTATCACGAGGATGCTTTAACCACACATAGGTGCTTGCCCAAGAACCAGTATGATGCTTCAGTAAACATAAAATAACAAAAGTAAACCAAATATAAATGTTTTCAATGACACATTTTAAGTTCAGTTTCATTCCTTCACTGCAATTGCCATATTTGTAGGGTCTGCAGCCAGTCAGTGTGAGGGACAAAGGGTTTCTAATTAAAATAATAATTGAGCTGGGTATCAGGGAAAATTCCTTCATGGAAAGGGTGTCCAGCCCTGGCCAGCTGCCCAGCAGTGGTGGTGTCCCATCCCTGGAGGGATTGAATCCCTGTGGATGTGGCATTGGGGATGGTCAGGTGGCCTTGGCCGTGCTGGGGAATTTTGGCTCCACATGTTAAAGGCTCTTTCCAACCCGAATGATTCCATGAATTATCCACTCTTATTCAAGGCAGCTGTTACCACCTTCCCTTCCATTCAGTGAAATCAGCAGCTCCATTATAACCCAAATAATTTTTTCACCTTAATATTGACTGTCTGAAGTCCACAATTTTTCTTAATAAACTTTTAGCAATATCTGCCTTCAAAAAAAAATAAAATGTAATAATAACCAGCGTGTCAAACATATGTATTTATTACTGTGACTGTTATGGCCCTCAAAATGCTATAACAAATCTAATTTTGGCCCAAAAGTGAGTCTTTAGTGCTGTCACCTCCAAACTCTCACGGCAAAAATAGGTCAGAATAAGAAAAACTGTCTTTGGCAAGCTGGACCCTTCAAGATAAAGGGAAAATGCAAAGGCTGTTTGAGGTACATCCCTGGAGAGAAGAGGAAGCCTAGATGGAACTCATATCCCCAGTCTATGTAAAAACTATGAAATTATACAAAGAAAAACTGTTTGTGCTCATGAGTGAATCCCCGCACCCCAAAATTGCTCAAACAATTATCTCAATGGGGATGGGCTTATTTAATGTACAAATTCATCACGAGAGTGAGGGAGTGAACTTTTCATCCCTGTCGCTTCATCCATTTCCAGACATTGTGGCTGACTGCTATTTAAATTTCCTTGACAAGAAATTATGATGAAATCAGTAATTTCAAGAGACCTTGAAGCAGCTATGGACACGCTGCTCTGGATGGCCCAGGATTTCCCCCAGAGGAAAAGTCACTAAAGGACTTCTGATTTATTTCATACTCCTTGTCAATAGCAGACAACAAATTTTTATTATTACAGGCTTGAAACTTTTTATGTAATCCAAGGTGAAGAGATGTCAGTGAATTCCAAGTGTGTCTGACTGTAAATTGGTCAATATTCTGCTGGAAACTCAGCAGAGAAAAAAGAGGGGGAAAAAATTCAGCCTAAGATGCTGGTGTAGAATATAAGCACGCTAAAAATTTCTGTCCTGGGCTTGTATTGTTCTGACTCGATGGGAAACTGTCATGGATTTGTTTTCTTTTGATACAGAAGTGCAGGACCTCTTCAAAATATCTGCCAGCTTCTTTCAGAGGCTTGTGTAATGGCAAGTTATATTGTGTCTGACATGTTCTTAGCTGGAACAGTCAGAAATAGGATGGAAATGCCTCTTCCTTGCTGTGGGTTTTTGATTTCCATTAATAAAAAGTTCCTCTGCGTTGTGACACACGGAAATAATAACACATCCAGAATAAAATATCTAATATTACAGTAAGCAAAAAAACGCACATTTCCCTTTTGGGCATTGATTTAGAAATGTGGGGGTTTTCCAGAGGCTTTCACATTTGTTCTCTTCATTGTGGTACATGGCACAGAAATTTCATCTAGAATATCAAATATGAAAACTCAGGGGTGGGTTAATGAAGGGCTTGTCCTAGATAATATATATTTAATATTCATATAACATACACATTAATAATATTACATATAATTTTTTTAAGTCTGAGAGCTGCAGTGAAAGTCATTTTCAAGTATTCATAAAACTTAAATAAAGTTTGTGCATTCACAGCTCAACAGAAACAAATCTTACAAGTAATACATATTATTCAATTCTTTTGGTTTGTGTTACACTGGTCTTTACCCTCACTGTGAACATGTTTCCTTTGGATTAAACAGAGAAGAAGAAAAAAGAAAAAAACAAGGTTTAAAACAGTAATTTAGGGTCTCTTGCAATGCTTACTGTACACTTTTTTTCTGTAATTGGCTTCCAAATGAATTCAGTCACCAGTAGCACGGTTTTGGAGGAATCATTACAGTCGGTGGAATAATGGGGATAGTTTTCAAGTTGTAATGCTGTAGCACTGGCAGCAGCAAAGTAATTTTTATTTTTTTCAGTAGGAAGGAAGTTGGATTTCCCCCCGTGGCTGTTGAAATTGAGCTTATAGGTAAATTTGTTTTCACAGAAGCAACCTCGCTGCTCTCCTGCTATTGAGACACACGTCTGCTGTCGTCACAGAGCGGTCACTGCTGCCGCACTGGAGGCTGCCTGCAGAATATATAAATCCTCCTGCCTTCTGTGGGGAAAAATATTTTCCCAAGCACCTACTGGCTCATTATTCTTTCTGCTACACCAAATCATCGAAATAAAGTGCGTGAAGAGACCTCAAGATCAGGTTTATTGTGAGCAAACTAAGTCAGATTCAGGGGTTGGTTTTTTGAAAATTAATTGGACCTCGTGGGTTTATGTGTCTCAGTAAGGTGTGGATCAGGGAATCACAGAATTGTCTGGGTTGGATCTAAGATCATCAATCCCAACCATTGCCCCCAGCACGCCAAGGCCACCCCTGACCATGTCCCCAAGTGCCACATCACAGGGATTTTCAATCCTCCAGGTGGAGTGGAATCCACCACTGCTCTGGGGAGCTGTGCAGGGCTGGACAACCCTTTCCATGAAGGAATTCTCCCAAATACCTGATTTAATCCTTCCCTGGAGCAACTTGAGGCCATTTCCTCCTGTCCCTGTTCCCTGGAGCAGATCCAAATCCCCCCGGCTGTCCCCCCCTGTCAGGGAGTTGTGCAGAGCCACAAGGCTCTGATCCCCATTTCTCCAGGCTGAGCTCCCCATTCTCTCATCTTTGGATTTTTGGAGCAGGGAAGTCACCACGGACAAGCAAACCCTCTGATTTTTGGGACAGAGCGGCGCTGAGGCTGCTCCTGTTTCAAATCCTGCACTCGATCAGAAGGGTTTGCTCAAACATCTCCTAATCCCAGGTGGTTCCAGAAGGAGCTTTGGTCTCTCTCTGTCTTTTGTCACAATTTCAAGGCCCGTGGGCTGTCCTGGCCATGAGGTGGCACCTGGTCAAAGCTGACCAGCATCACCTTGGAGTGAATCCAGCAGGAGATCCCTGATCCTGGGACATTTCCTGGGGGATCTGGCACTGCTGCTGGTGCCAGGGGTAATCTGCAGGCGCAGAAAAACATCCCAGGCTTTGAGCAATCTTGGCCTGATGAGGTCCCCCGTGCTGGCAGGGCTTGTCTTTGAGTCTGGTGCTGCAAAGTCAGGATTTGGGAACGGTCCACCCTGGAAGGAAACAGCAACAGTCCCATTTAACTCCTGTCCAGCAGATGGACAAGAGGTGTGAGGGCATCTCCATTGCCTTGTCCGAGCTAACAAAACCTCCCGCAGTAAAAACAAATATCGCTGTTCAGAAATCCAAACCACTCTTTGCAAATTAGATTTTTAACCTTTTTATTCCCAGTGCCTCCCAAGGAAAAGCACCTCCCGCTGTCTTTGTAAGCTGTTCCCACACACACAACAACAAAAACTAACAAGCCTGATGATAATTTCTTTGCAAAGGGTGTAACAGCTTTGTCTGGGACAAAATGTTGCTGCTCTTGAAGGCTCGGGGAATGATTAAAAATGTTTCAGTGAGAGCTGGTTCAAGAGGCCAATGGCTGCCTTGGACATCTGGAATGTGCAGGAATTTTGGTTTTGCAAAAGGAATCTAGCTCTTTGACCCTCTGGGATTGCAAACTCAGCTTTGGGTCAGAGCGCGCCTGAGGCTGCTCCTGTTTCAAATCCTGCACTGATCACAAGGTTTGCTCAAACAACTTTTAATCCAAGTGGTTCCAGAAGGAGCTTCGGTTGTTGCTCCAGGGATGGTTTCAAATATTAGGTTCCCTTTCCCTCGCCCTCAGCTGATTGCAAAAAATTTGGAAGACACAACAGGAAGGATGTTTATTGGTGAATAGTGCCAGAGGGGATTATAAAAGAGTTCATTCAGCAAACAGAGAGCTTTTGGTGAGAAAGGAAAGGCAGAATTTTGGGTCTTGAGTCAGCCTGATTTTAATGGACTGATAAGAGGATGTGTCCATCCTCTGGGGTGGCAAGCAGATTCTACAGCAGTGGCCAAAATTGATAGAAATGACCCCAAAGGGAACCCTCGCTCCAAGCCACGTTTCAAGAAGGCAGGAGGTGCCCAAATTCAGCCTTGCCAATACCACTGATGTCATAAATGAGAATAAACCAGTTTCCACAGGAATTTAATTGTCTGCCAGCCAGGGGATATGATCTGCGAGAGGAACTGCGAGGGTGAGGCTGTGGAAAAGAAACAAATAAAATGGTAAACAGGTATTATTCTTCAGCAGAACAGGCAGTACAGCGTCAACAGGATATTTTCCATGGCTGAAGGCACAGATGATACCAGAGCCTTTAAGATTCTTCTTAAACAGCTCAGAAGAAATTCTGGAAACTGTGGACTGAATGATGGCTTGCATAAATCCAGACGAGCTTTTCTGGTTTGAAATGGAGGAAAGTTGAGAGAGGAGGAGTGTGGAGAGAGAATTTTTAAACAAGGCACGGTTTGAGAGGCTTGGCTGCTGGTGACAAGGCTGCAGCCAAATTGTGGTCTCTGAACAGCTACAAAAATACCCTCAGTACCTGTAACTGGCTGGGAAGTCCTAATGAAAAACAGCCACAAACTGAACGTGGCAAGGGATAAGAAAACAGAGGACAGCTTCACACTTGGGTATTCTCTACAGGAGTCGTTTATAGGGGATCCCTCTGCAAGGAAAGCCGGAGCTGGGAAAGAGCCAGAGCTCACAGGGGCTGCAGAAATGTGGGGTGAGGATGTGGAGGGGAGGTGTATCAGGTCACACTTTGTCCTTCATATTCTCTATAAGTTTACCTGTCTCCTGAACAATTCGATTAAAGTCATATCCTGATTATGCTCAATCATACATCACCAAACACATCCTGCCCCCTTCCTAATACCGACTGTTTAAGCATGAGAGTAATCCTGTGGCACCCACACGTGGCGCTTGCAATTTTGGTCTCCAGCCCTCAAATTCATTCTCAGCTCTGCTCCTTTTGTCTCTCTCTTGTCCTTCTTTCTGTTTCCTTGACCAACAAAAGCAGCTGAACCACTCAGGACAGGGATATTGTCAAGGAGAAAACGGCTGCCTTATCACAACATCATTGTTCTGAGAGTCTAAAATCTCCAAGTCTGGTGGTTTTTATGAGCCAGGCAATTCTGAAGGCCTGGGGTTAACCAGCAGCAAAAGGATTTGTGTTGGAATTGGGAATTATCTGGTTGGCATGGAGCACCCATTCGCTACAATGGTTTCACTGGCCCCTGCCATGGAACTCTTGGGTACCCAAGTGTGAATTTGCTCACCTGGCTCCTTTCAAACCCTTTCTCAAGGTGAGTTATCACAGCTGAGGCTCACTCCCTGGCCAAAATCCGCTCAAGCAACAGGAACAATCTTGGGAATTATTTCATTGGAAACAGGCTGCCTTGCCTCTCTGTAAGGATTCCTGTGCTCATTTGGCAAGGCCAGCTGCCATACCCACCCCGCGCCACCTGGGGCAGGAGGACATCTTTTAGCATGACAGATTAATTGTGACTTCTGTGTCTCATCACCTGGAGCAGGAAAGAACATTGTCCGTGTTCATCTTCACTGTGTCACTGTGGGTGATGGCCACAGACTGTGGGATTCCCCATCCCATCCCTGCAGTGTCCAAGGCCAGATTTGGGAACTCTGAAGCTACCTGCCTGGTGGAAGCTGTCCTCCTCAGTGGCAGGTTAGAATTGGATCATTTTGAAGGTCCTTTCCAATCCAAGCCATTCTTATGAATTTAGTTTCTGACTACAGGCTGTTGTATTCACTGAACATGATGAGAACAGAGTGGAATCTTTTCAGTGTGTCACCACAACCCTATATTTGAGGGTCATAGTCAAAAATAGTGTCAAAGCACAGTGTCTGATTAGCCTGTGTTTAAACAGAGAGTTAAAGCTGAGATATTTTGTAAAGTAGTTGAAAAAAAAAAAAAATCAATCCTCTATTGCTCTCAGTGCTTTTTTAGCCTAGCAGAGAGGTAATGGAGAAGTTGTCACCCAACAATGTGACTTACCCAAGAGCAGATGCATAACCAGTAAATAATTAGAATGCTGTGATGCTGCTATGCCTATGGCACCCACAGTGAAAATGTAGCGTCCAAACAGCTTTTATTTTTATCAACAATTAATTTGTGCCCAGGAAAAAAAAATGGAAATGAACTTGCAGAAAATTTTGAAGGGCTATAAGGAAACAGAGAAAAAATCTGAGGAGGCAATAAATGGGCCAGCTGCAATCCCAAGTGTACATTTGAATTTACAACCTTAAACCGGAGAGAATTTGAAAAATTCTATATAACTTCAGGAACACATGTGATGCTGTTAATGAGTAGAGATTCTACCTGACAAGTTGGCTCTTTCTGTTAATTCCTCCACATCACAGCCAGTGCAGTTTAACTTCTGTTTTCTAAGGGTGTGACAGCCAAAAGTCCAGATGAGTCAGAGGTGTGTCACACTTGCTGCGAATTTAGCGGTTGATGAAGATAATGCAGAGAAACCTTAATTATGCAGCGTGTTTTATGGCGTTGGCGAGCCACAGGCAAAGGGTCTGTAAGTGCAGCGAGGTTTGACTGGGTAGGAAAAAAACCAAGAGAGGATAAACTATTCACCAGCACATATTCATATACATGTCTTGAAATGGATAGGTAGTATGTCATGTAGCACATGGGGAGAGATGAAATGCATTATCTCTTTTGTGTCTAAAAGATAAAAAAAATAGAATTTGTAGAACTCAGTGCAATTCTTTTATGGGAAGACCAGGCAAGACAAGAAAATGGAATTGATTTTTGGTATGTTTGAGTGTATACACTGAGATTTGTTTTCTCAGAAGCACTGCTCACTTTGCACTCTCAATTCTCACATTGAAAACCAGGGACTGCAGCACAGACCCCTTCTGACTGTAAAATTGTACAGTTTTTTCAGTATCTCCTCAGAGCCTGGAATCAGCAGATGGATTGGAGATTTTTTAGTTTATGTGGGAGAATTAAGGAATCAAAAAGGAGCTGTAGAGCTGCTCATTTGCCATCTACCAGTGGATCACACCCAGCTTTGAGCTGCATCCTTTACAGCTTTCCAGCGCTGGTCCCGAGTGAGATCGACAACCAGCAAAATCAGGGCAGCTTTAAAGGCATTTGAAGGTATGGCAGACTGGTTGACTGGAAAGGTGAAATTTGGGCAGTTTTTGGGTGCTCATTCAAGCCGAAGATAGTTCTGAAAGTCGTGTTTTTCGCTCATCTCAAACTCATTCCACCTCACAAATACGAGGATCCTCAGAAGTTTTGATCTTTTGGGACCCTCGTGATGTCTCTTGCATGGAAAGATGGGACTAAAATGAGGTGATTGAGCGAAGTAACTCAGAATCTGCAGTGTGTTTGTCTGGCGGTGTTTGGGATGTCTGGGATTGGCCAGATCGCATTCCTGAAGTGCATGAAAGATGTGGTGCAGGTGCCGTGCCCCTCCTGCTGTGTGAATGGCACGAACGCCCTCGGGAGTCCTGATCGCTTTGGTGGCTTCTCCCCTGTTAAAACACCTCAGCTCTCCCTCACACACCCCAGGCCCAGAGGCAAGCTCTCTGGCTGGAATGGATATAGACCGGACCCACAAACAGTAGAACGGTGTTTTGACCCCCCTCCAGAATTATAGCAATAGCCGACGGGAAGCGGCTCCAGAACGCTTCTTCCAACTCATGCTTCACAGATCCACACATTAAAGTCATTGTAAAAAATCCATAATGTGTCTCTTGCTTGCATGCTTGGAGATTAACCTCAAATCAACAGATTTTTTTCATTCGCTCTCCCATTTACCTCCTTACAGTGGTTGTGAGTAGGAAGAAAAATGCTCCTCCAGCCTCTCCAATGACAGCAGCTCCGGGTAGTGACCTCACAACTGACACCCAAAATGATGCTCATTGTGGCAAGGGAGGAGTGAGACAAGGATTTGGGGAGGAGAGGGAATTCAGACAGCACCAAGGGGAGCGCCAATATCTCTTTGTAGCAAATATCACGTTAGCAAAAAGTTGCAATAGCAAAATACTTTCACGAGAAGGAATGGTCGCCGTGATCATCAGGAATCAATTCATAGGCCCTCCCAACAACATTTTTCTATTTCTGTTGTTGCCAAAACCAGCAGCAAGAAAGTGGAGATCGTGCAGTTGAATATGTGAGCCATAGCTGATAAATGACCCAGTGCAAAACAGCTGATTTGGCCAATATCAGCCACGGGTGCATCAGATGATTGATGATTGTTGCATGAGGATTGTTATTTTTTAGCTGAGCCACACATTCAAAAGGCTAGACACTTTAAAATAAAACTCATCAGATAATGGGGAGGTTTCTTGAATGCTGAGGGTTTCTCTGCCGGGCATTTTGGATCTCTCGCAGTAGGGTGGCTTGTCGTAACTGGTGACCAGAACCATATTGTGGCATGAATACTCACTGGGTGGCCTTGATGCAAATCCAGAGGGGACTTGGAAACAAGTGTCATGTACACTGATAGCAACAAACAGGAATGCAGTCCTGCCATGCTTCCCCGACCAGATATGAGGGGTGTTGGAGAAACTTTCAGGTGTTTTCATGGGCAGACCATCTATGTGGAGGAATTAGGTTTGAGTGTGGGCAGGAATATCCGTGTCATTGCAACATTGATGTCCATCCATTTGGGGGTGGTTATTTAATAAATCATATTTGTGTTATTCTGTCACATTTTCACTGGGTCTATTTCTCTCAGGCAGCCTCTGATGTATACAAGTTTTAGAGGAAAACGTGGACACAGCTCCAAAAATTGTTGTTCTCTGTTGTAAAACCATGGCTTGGTAAAAGCCTGAATGCTTCTGTGAAACAATTGATCTCAGGATTGTTGAGAAAAGGGTTAAGATATGGTGATATGAAAAATGTGGGTGGAGGGGAGATACTGCAAGTCACCAAATGATTTGTTTGGGGCAGTCTGGGGTAAATCACTCCATCAAGAGGCCTCTCTCCACGCTGTCCACTGAGTGAGCTCTGCCACCAACTGCTTTTGATATAAATCCATCATGGGGTCACTGTTCGAATCTGTGTAGCAACACAGCGTCTTAGAATAAGAAATAACATCTCAGGGTATATATTCGCAATACTTTATTAGCCATCTAAGAGGGACTGGTTTATAGTCTTACCCCAACTTCATAAAAATTTTGTACTGAGGGCCCTGATTGGAGCCCAAAATCCATCTGCCTATGGGTAAGACAGGTACACACTGAACAGCGGACTTAAACGGTAAAAAGCAGCATTAAAAATAGAACATTCGTTTCTAATAAGCGACTCACTTATGCAGAATTAGATACGCGAGTGAGTAACATTGGCTCTTCTTTTCGTTACCTTCTGTACAGAGTTCATGATATGCTAGTGCAGTATTGTACACAAAAGCAAATATTCTGCTGAGAAGAAAATGTTTGTAGACACGCATTCTTAAAGGCATTCATTTTGCTTCATTTTCGTGCTATTTCTAAATCATTCTTCTTTTTTTGTCTAAATTATCATACTTCAGTGTCCAGAGTTCGCAGGCTAAAGCCAAGAAGTGCTTAATGTGAAGGCACACACTAAAAAAGTGCAATTCTGAGGCTCCAAGATCACATTTTGTGTCCTCGCACTTCACATCGCATACTTGCGTCAGTTATTTCACAGGCTCAGCAAAAACGAAATTGCGAGGTTCCATCCAAACAAATGGAAAGAGTGTTATTTTGGTTAAAGGTGGGTCAGGAGGTGGTACAGGTTTCTCATGAGGTGGACGTTTTCCTTCCTTAGAAAAATGAAAAAATATAAAAAAATAAAAAATAAAAAAACCAAACAACTGCAGGGGTGACCCTGCGTGAGCGAGGGGGACAGAGATCTCCAGAGATCCTTCGCACTCAGCCTGCTCCACTGGGCTCTGTGATTCTCCTCTGTTGACATCGGGAAGATGAACAATCTCTTCAATGTTCTTCCCTCTCAATTATGGGTTTGAGCAACAACACGGAATATTTTCATGATTCGTGGGTATCAAAGGTATTTTGTTTGGAAGGTCAGTGCAGGTACTTTGTTCAGCACCTCCAAACTGCACAGAGCTGGAACTTCACTCTCCAGCACAACATAGCCTGCCAGATGAGCACTCATAGGATAATATCTCAATCTGCACTCCTAGCAAACCTAAGCCCCGCTCCTTTCCTACAGCTGAGTGAATCTTTGGGGGTTCTGAAGTGTTTGATACCCTTGCAGATGTCAAGGGGTGATCCCAGAAAGAAACTTCAAGAAAAAAAAAATTGAATTTTCTACTTCCGTTAGCAGGAGTGAAACTTTCAATCAGGATGAATCCGTTTTGTTATGAATGTGAATGATTTGCAATGCTGGTGAAATGTCCTCTGTTTGCAAATCTGTTTGAAATGCCAGAAGGTTTTGGAGTGAGAAGCCCATGTTCATCCCACCTCAGCTCTAATAAAGTGCGTCACTCTGCTCCAAGTCACAGGAGCAGCTTCGAGTGAGGTTTGGGAGGATGAAATATATGACAGCAATTAGAATATAGAAACATCATTAACTGATATAATGTAAAGCAGCGGGAGAGAGTGAAGAGGGATTTTACAGCAAGTGTAAAAAATCATAAAAAAAAGAAGAAAATGGTCAGCTTCACACTTGGTTTGCTTTTTATTCTCTTTAACATTCCAGTTAAGGTAAGTCCAGCCTTAAATGAGAGCAAAGGCTCCCCAGAAAACATAAACACTCATCACATATTGTTCATCACTCTGTCCTTTTACAAAGTTGAAAACTAAGCACTGGGATAGACTCATTAGCAGATAATCAGCACTGAAGGCAGAGATATGTAAAGGAATCAGGAACACAGAACAGAGCATTTGCGACAGAGAGAAAAGGATCCTTAATCAAGGGGCTTGGAGACACAGGACTGAATATAAATTAATGTGTCTACAGCCAGCTGCAGAACAATGCTATCACCCTTCAATCTCACCAGAGCTGAATGTGAGGGTGAGGATGTCTTTCTTATCATCAGACTCTGGGAAGACAAATATTCCCAGTGGTGGCCTGATTAAGAGAGTTCCTCTGCTGAGAACTGGCTGAAAGGCTGTTGCTGCAGAAGACTGAACTGATTTTTATAATCAATAATGCCTTGGGCTTTTATTTTTAGTCTGTTATTTTTGAAACAAGAGCATAACTTTCCTAGCCAAGGGTGCAGATCTGCTTTTTTTCATTAAACACTGATGGCCACCCCATTTACTGGTGTGATAAGACAGGGTCTTGGGGGGATTATTTGGACACCTAAGCTATTTGACCTTCTGCTCTTATATTCTGTATCAACAGGACCTTGAGGCAGCAGGGAGAGACTTGGCTTCACAGGGCTGATCATCAGCACTGCCACAAAATAAAACTTCACAGTCAGATACATGGACATGAGACGCAACAGCATTGTTAACAGAATGCCAGTGACCCTTGAGGTTTCATTTTTTGATTTTGACAGGTTCCCATCAATTTGATGCCATTATTAGGTTTCACATTCTTGCCCAGTATTTTAAGATTATTCAGCTCTTCAAGAGAGCGTGCCCTGAGTGCTGAAGTTGTATGGTGAGTGCTACACTCATATCTTCCCTTTTCCCAGAAGAATTCACTGGGCAAGAAAGGGGATGAGTTGTTGTGCTTATGAACCTCTGCACTCCACATGATGCTGGAAATGACCAGAGGTCTTACTGTCATAATTGTTCCCACTGTCTCCTCTGAATTCAGATCATTTCAGAGAAAGTTGCAAGCTGCACCCCTGAATTTAGAAGATCCTGCTCTTCCTGCTGTGGATGCCCGTCCTGTTGAGGAGTCAAGGCACCCCAGGGTTGAAGCTGCGCCCTGCCAGCACAGGGCTTGGAATTAGATTTTGTGACCCCCTGAGCATTTCGGACCGAAGGAAAAACTCCAAGTGCCACCAAGACAGGAATGTGAAGCATCCTGAGAGAACTTCCAAAACCTATGGGACAGCCGAGAATTCTGTGGAAAGCCTGCTCATGAAACAAGTCACATTGAGCCTCATCTGGGTTTTTTTTTTTGTTTTTTTTTGGTTTTTTTTTGGATGGTGTGTACAGCCAAGTGCACCTGTGGTGGCGATTAACTGCTTATCCCTTCCCAAAGCATTTAGAATATCAGAGGGAAAGAATTACCAGCATTTCTCCCTACCCTGTTTTCAATCCACTCAGAAAAGAGAGTATTAATTGTCAGTAAATCTGTCCCAAAGGGAAGTTTACTCATCATCCAAACCCCACACCAGCCTTCCCTGGTTTTAAACCTACCTGAGACCTGACAGCTCACTCACTGCCTCCCCAAAATCTGAATTTCGAGCAACTCTGTGAATACATGTGTTAAATATTGTGTCTAAGGTGTGAGGAGGAAAAATGGATGAAATGCAAAAAAAATGGACCTCTTTGCTGTGGCATTAATTTGAGGTGATATCAAAGGAGCAAAATCCAAAGAATGAAAGGCCTGTAATGTATAAAACCAATAATTTACTCCTGGAGTAATGAACAGATGCTCACCACATGATAACTAAGCATCTTATAGATGCGATTCGTGAGCAAAATTGCTCAAGAAACTCTATTTAATATAACAAAATTTTGTAGGAAGGACAATAGATTTAAGGCAACATATAAATTGGAGAAGAGTGAGCTGAGAGAAGTTATATGTGCAAAAAAAAAGACCTTATAACACAACCGCAGCAGCGGAGGAGAAGAACATCCGAAGACAAATGCGCAAAAAAGGAAGCAGCTCTGGGATATATAATTCTACTGTCTGCTCTTTGGTAAAAGACGCAACTCATCCAGAGCAGAGATATCGGGTCAAGCAGGTGGTGAGGAATAGCAGATTTTATCATAGTGCGAGCGGCAGCAAGGGGGACTTTGGTGTGAGTGGTCGCAGTAATGTGTGCTAGCGTAATATCTCGAGGTGAGAGTGATGGACAACTAAATAATACCTACCCATGATTGATACCAGTAGCATAATTACATATACTCAGTTGGATATGCGTGATTATGTTTTATTGCGTTTCTCATAAATATGAACACCTCCAGGTTTTTGGTGTAAGTGCCTGAGAGATTTTCCTGTACATGGAGCTAAGATGTTATTTTTATCTTTTTTTACTTCTGCATTTCAGTCCCTCCCTCCGCTACGCAATGCTTGCTAATTGAATGGGTATGTTATTTTCATTTTTACACTTGTAATTTGTTTGTATATTCAGAGCTTTAGTATTTAGCTTGAGAAAAGATCCTGCAGAACGATCATTGGTTATGTTCTTAATATGTCCTTGGGAGGTGGTAGTTGGTTATAGTGATATAGATACATAAATAATTCATATATTATATATTTACATTATATATGTCTTTCTTTCTGATTCTATTTCTATTGTCTATTTCTATAATTTAATCTATAAAAGGCTTATACTATGAATTATTTTAGATGTGAATATATATGATTTATATACCAACAGCAGGACAAATTTATAATATAATATATTAATCTATATAAAATAGTTTATTTATAGTAGTGTATATATATATACTTTATATGTTATATATTATATTCTAAGAATATTAATATATTAATAATAGATTATTATATATATGTATATTATATATATATATAGAATTATTATATATATTTTTAATTTCAGCCCTTCATTAATACAGTACCCATTACAAACATCCTGGGGATTTTAGAATCACACACAAATATTAATAACAGAGAAAATGTGTGGGAGAATATTTCCTTTGCATGCGTGCATCTGAGATTACCTTTCTCCAATTTTCAGTCCTGTTCTTTCGATATCCCTACGATGATCAAAGGAAACAAAGAGAGATTCTAGATTCAAAAAACACATGTGTGAAGGGTAAGGACTGTCCTGTTCTGAAGAGAATTGCTCGTGTAATTTTTATGGCTTCATGGTAAGCCATTGCTGAACACGATCCCTCCCACTGACTGTGTATGATCTTTCATTCTCCATCCTGACCTGGTGATGTTCAACACAGAGCGGCGGGAGTTCGAGACTGCGGATTTTTCTGCTGTTTCAGAACAATCTGGACACCAGAAACTGTTCTTCCTGGCTGTATTTTGTCCTCCATGAAGGGCTCGATCTGGCTTCAGCTTCTTGCCAATCATGGAGAGGTCCTACAAGACATCCTTAGGTGTTGTGTGAAAGAGAGTTGCCTGCCCTAAATGGGGAATTTATGGAGGATGTTTATGAGGAGTTCTCCCATCAATATTCATTTCTGCTGCCATCCTCTCAGCTCAGGAGGAATATTGATAAGAATGAGAACAAGAAAAAATGTCCCTACAGAATCTCTGAATATTCATGTTGCTACTCTATTATGGTCCAGCTCCATATAGAGGATTATTGGAATTATTCCAATGGATCACATGGGAATAGTTGCCATTGACACTTTGGTGTGAGAAAATGCCTCAAATGAAAGGGAGCTCAGTTCTTCAGATTCCAAAGCTGTTCGTTGCTCATTGTAAGCTTCTCAGATAATCCCTGATTTCTGTGCGTTGGGTGTACATGTAATATTTTCTCGGCTTCTGCTTCAATGACCCCCCACGCACTCCTGAACCTCCACAAGCAAAACCCTGAAAAAGGAGTTCCCATTCACTTTCTTGTAGGAGGATGTCTCTATCCTCCCCTATATGACTATGTTCCTAATTAGCTCTTGTAATTATAACCAGATGATGACACTCCTGTGAGTGGATAAAACAAGTTCAGGTTCGAACCCAAAGTACGTACGGTCTCTTTCCTTGAAGCGCTCAGGAGTGTGGCGGAGATGTATTATTGATGAGGATTTCTATATCTAGTCCAGTTGATTCTCCATAGAACAGCCTTTTATTTCCCATAGAAAACATGAAAGCTGTTGTATGAATGTTAACCTGAACACTCACTGTGGAACAGACATGAGATGTGTAATTTATGGGCAAGGACACTGGAACATCTGCAATTATGAGGATGGTTGTGTTGTTGTGAGGGGTAATCAACCTTCTAGAATTCCCTTTTCAATCAGGCATTCTACAATTGCTATTTAGATAAGTGTCAAGGAAGGGTGTGGGGTTACACCCTTTGCAAAGGAAATTATCATCAGGCTTGTTAGTTTGTTGTTGTGTGTGTGGGAACAGCTTACAAAGACAGCGGGAGGTGCTTTTCCTTCGGGAGGCACTGGGAATAAAAAGGTTAAAAATCTAATTTGCAAAAGAGTGGTTTGGATTTCTGAACAGCAGATATTTGTTTTTACTGCGGGAGGTTTTTGTTAGCTCGGACAAGGCAATGGAGATGTCCCTCACACCTCTTGTCCATCTGCTTGGACAGGAGTTAAATGGGACTGTTGCTGTTTCCTTCCAGGGTGACCGTCCCAAATCCTGACTTTGCAGCACCAGACTCAAAGACAAGCCCTGCCAGCACGGGGAGCCTCATCAGGCCAAGATTTGCTCAAAGCCTGGGATGTTTTCTGCTGCCTGCAGATTACCCCTGGCACCCAGCAGTGCCAGGATCCCCCAGGAAATGTCCCAGGATCAGGGATCTCCTGCTGGATCTCACTCCAAGGTGATGCTGGTCAGCTGTACCAGGTGCCAGCTCATGGCCATGACAGCCCACGGGCCTTGAAATTGTGACAAAAGACAGAGAGAGACCAAAGCTCCTTCTGGAACCACCTGGGATTAGGAGATGTTTGAGCAAACCCTTCTGATCGATGCAGGATTTGAAACAGGAGCAGCCTCAGCGCCGCTCTGTCCCAAAAATCAGAGGGTTTGCTTGTCCATGGTGACTTCCCTGCTCCAAAATCCAAGATGAGAGAACTGGGAGAGCTCAGCCTGGAGAAATGGGGGATCAGAGCCTTGTGGCTCTGCACAACTCCCTGACAGGAGGGGACAGCCAGGATGGGGTTTGGGCTCTGCTCCAGGGAACAGGGACAGGAGGAAATCTGTGTGAATTAATTCTTGCAGCGGCCCTGCACAGCTGCCCAGGGCAGTGGTGGAGTCCCCATCCCTGGAGGGATTGAAAATCCCTGTGGATGTGGCACTTGGGGACATGGTCAGGGGTGGCCTTGGCCGTGCTGGGGAATATTTGGACTCCACAGTGTTAAAGGCTCTTTCCAACCCGAATGATTCCATGAATTATCCACTCTTATTCAAGGCAGCTGTTACCACCTTCCCTTCCATCTTAGTGAAATCAGCAGCTCCATTATAACCCAAATAATTTTTTCACCTTAATATTGACTGTCTGAAGTCGTCACAATTTTTCTTAATTAAACTTTTAGCAATATTCTGCCTTCAAAAAAAAAATAAAGATGAATAATAACCAGCGTGTCAAAACTATTTGTATTTATTACTGGTGACGTGTTATGGCCCTCAAAATGCTATAAACAAATCGTAAATTTATTGGCCCAAAAGTGAGTCTTTAGTTGCTGTCACCTCCAAACTCTTCACAGGCAAATAAGGTCAGAAATAAGAAAAACTGTCTTTGGCAAGCTGGAACCCTTCAAGATAAAGGGAAAATGCAAAGGCTGATTTGAGGTACATCCCTGAGAGAGAAGAGGAAGCCTAGATGGAACTCATATCCCCAGATCTATGTATAAAACTATGAAATTATACAGAAGAAAACTGTTTGTGCTCATGAGTGAATCCCCGCACCCCAAAATTGCTCAAACAATTATCTCAATGGGGAATGGGCTTATTTAATGTACAAATTCATCACTGGAGAGTGAGGGAGTGAACTTTTCATCCCTGTCGGCTTCATCCATTTTCCAGACATGGTGCTGACTGCTATTTAAATTTCCTTGACAAGAAATTATGATGGAATCAGTAATTTCAAGAGACCTTGACAGCAGCTATGGACACGCTGCTCTGGATGGCCCAGGATTTCCCCCAGAGGAAAAGTCACTAAAGGACTCCTGATTTTTATTTCATACTCCTTGTAAATGCAGACAACAAATTTTTATTATTACAGGCTTGAAACTTTTATGTAATTCCAAGGTGAAAGATGTCAGTGAATTCCAAGTGTGTCTGACTGTAAATTGGTCAATATTCTGCTGGAAAACTCAGCAGAGAAAAAGAGAGGGGAAAAAATTCAGCCTAAGATGCGTGGTGTAGAATATAAGCACGCTAAAAATATTCTGTCCTGGGCTTGTATTGTTCTGACTCGATGGGAAACTGTCATGGATTTGTTTTCTTATTGATACAGAATGCCAGACTCTCAAAATATCTGCCAGCTTCTTTCAGAGGCTTGTGTAATGGCAAAGTTATATTGTGTCTGACATGTTCTTCAGCTGGGAACAGTCAGAAATAGGATGGAAAATGCCTCTTCCTTGCTGTGGGTTTTGATTTCCATTAATAAAAAGTTCCTCTGCGTGTGACACACGGAAATAATAACAATCCAGAATAAAATATCTAATATTACAGTAAGCAAAAAAAGCACATTTTCCCTATTCTTGGGCATTGATTTAGAAATGTGGTGGGTTTTTCCAGAGGCTTTCACATTTTGTTCTCTTCATTGTGGTACATGGCACAAAATTTCATCTAGAATATCAAATATTAGAAAAACTCAGGGGTGGGTTATGAAGGGCTTGTCCCTAGGATATATATATTTATATACATATACACATACACTTATATATATATACATATAATTTTTTTAAGTCTGAGAGCTGCAGTGAAAGTCATTTTTCAAGTATTCATAAAACTTAAATAAAGTTTGTGCATTCAGCTCAACAGAAAAAAATCTTACAAGTAAATACATATTATTCAATTCTTTTGGTTTGTTACACTGTCTTTACCCTCTGTGAACATGTTTCCTTTGGATAAACAGAAAAAGAAGAAAAAAGAAAAAAACAAGGTTTAAAACAGTAATTTAGGGTTCTCTTGCAATGCTTACTGTACACTTTTTTCTGTAATTGGCTTCCAAAATGAATTCAGTCACCAGTAGCACGGTTTGGAGGAAATCAATCAGTCGGTGGAATAATGGGGATAGTTTTCAAGTTGTAATGCTGTAGCACTGGCAGCAGCAAAGTAATTTTTATTTTTTCAGTAGGAAAGAAGTTGGATTTCCCCCCGGGCTGTTGAAATTGAGCTTATAGGTAAATTTGTTTTCACAGAAGCAACCTCGCTGCTCTCCTGCTATTGAGACACCGTCTGCTGTCGTCACAGAGCGGTCACTGCTGCCGCACTGGAGGCTGCCTGCAGAATATTATAACTCCTGCCCTGCTTCTGTGGGGGAAAAAATATTTTCCCAAGCACCTACTGGGTCATTATTCCTTTCTGCTACACCAAATCATCGAAATAAAGTGCTGGAAGAGACCTCAAGATCAGGTTTATTGTGAGCAAACCTAAGTCAGATTCAGGGGGTGGTTTTTTTGAAAATTAATTGGACCTCGTGGGTTTATAGTGTCTTCAGTAAGGTGTGGGATCAGGGAATCACAGAATTGTCTGGGTTGGATCTAAGATCATCAATCCCAACCATTGCCCCCAGCACGGCCAAGGCCACCCCTGACCATGTCCCCAAGTGCCACATCCACAGGGATTTTCAATCCCTCCAGGGATGGGGACTCCACCACTGCTCTGGGGAGCTGTGCAGGGCTGGACAACCCTTTCCTGAAGGAATTTCCCAACCTGATTTAATCCTTCCCTGGAGCAGGCATTCCTCCCCCTGTTCCCTGGAGCAGACCCAAATCCGGCTGTCCCCCTGTCAGGGAGTTGTGCAGAGACACAAGGCTCTGATCCCCATTTCTCCAGGCTGAGCTCTCCCAGTTCTCTCATCTTGGATTTTGGAGCAGGGAAGTCACCACGGACAAGCAAACCCTCTGATTTTTGGGACAGAGCGGCGCTGAGGCTGCTCCTGTCAAATCCTGCATCCGATCAGAAGGGTTTGCTCAAACATCTCCTAATCCCAGGTGGTTCCAGAAGGAGCTTTGGTCTCTCTCTGTCTTTTGTCCAATTTCAAGGCCCGTGGGCTGTCATGGCCATGAGCTGGCACCTGGTACAGCTGACCAGCATCACCTTGGAGTGAGATCCAGCAGGAGATCCCTGATCCTGGGACATTTCCTGGGGGATCCTGGCACTGCTGGGTGCCAGGGTAATCTGCAGGCAGCAGAAAACATCCCAGGCTTTGAGCAAATCTTGGCCTGATGAGGCTCCCCGTGCTGGCAGGGCTTGTCTTTGAGTCTGGTGCTGCAAAGTCAGGATTTGGGAAGGTCACCCTGGAAAACAGCAACAGTCCCATTTAACTCCTGTCCAAGCAGATGGACAAGAGTGTGAGGGCATCTCCATTGCCTTGTCCGAGCTAACAAAACCTCCGCAGTAAAAACAAATATCTGCTGTTCAGAAATCCAACCACTCTTTTGCAAATTAGATTTTTACCTTTTTATTCCCAGTGCCTCCCCGAAGGAAAAGCACCTCCCGCTGTCTTTGTAAGCTGTTCCCACACACACAACAACAAACTAACAAGCCTGATGATAATTTCCTTTGCAAAGGGTGTAACCCAGCTTTGCTGGGACAAGTTTGCTGCTCTTGAAGAAGGCTCGGGGGAATGATTAAAAATGTTCAGTTGAGAGCTGGTTCAAGAGGCCAATGGCTGCCTTGACATCTGGAATGTGCAGGAATTTTGGTTTTGCAAAAGGAATCTGAGCTCTTTTTGACCCTCTGGGATTGCAAACTCAGCTTTGGGTCAGAGCGGCCCTGAGGCTGCTCCTGTTTCAAATCCTGCACTGATCACAAGGGTTTGCTCAAACAACTTTTAATCCCAGGTGGTTCCAGAAGGAGCTTCGGTTGTTGCTCCAGGGATGGTTTCAAAATTTAGGGTTCCCTTTCCCTCGCTCAGCTGATTGCAAAAAAATTTGGAAGACCACAACAGGAAGGATGTTTTAATGGTGAATAGTGCCAGAGGGGATTATAAAAAGAGTCATTCAGCAAACAGAGCAGCTTTTGGTGAGAAAGGGAACGGCAGAATTTTGGGTCTTGAGTCAGCCTGATTTTAATGGACTGATAAGAGGATGTGCCCCATCCTCTGGGGTGGGCAAGCAGATTCTACAGCAGTGGCCAAAATTGATAGGAAATGACCCCAAAGGGAACCTCTGCTCACAGCCACGTTTTCAAGGGCAGGAGGTGCCCAAATTCAGCCTTGCCAATACCACTGATTGTCATAAATGAGAATAAACCAGTTTTCCACAGGAATTTAATTGTCTGCAGGCTCTTGCCTGCCCAGCCAAGGGGATATGATCTGCGAGAGGAACTGCAGGGTGAGGCTGTGGAGAAAGAAACCAAATAAAATGGTAAACAGGTATTTTCTTCAGCAGAACAGGCAGTACAGCTCAACAGAGATATTTTCCATGGCTGAAGGCACAGATGATACCAGAGCCTTTAAGATTTCTCTTAAACAGAGCTCAGAAGAAATTCTGGCAAACTGTGGACTGAATGATGGCTTGCAATAAATCCAGACAGCTTTTCTGGGTTTAAAATGGAGAAAGTTGAGAGAGGAGGAGGTGGTGGAGAGAAATCTTGTAACAAGGCACGGTTTGAGAGGCTTGGCTGCTGGTGACAAGGCTGCAGCCAAATTGTGGCTCCTGAACAGCTACAAAAATACCCCTCAGTACCCTGTAACTGGCTGGGAAGTCCTAATGAAAAACCAAAAGCCACAAACTGAACGTGGCAAGGGATAAGAAAACAGAGGACAGCTTCACACTTGGGTATTCTCTACAGGAGTTCAGTTTATAGGGGATCCCTCTGCAAGGAAAGCCTGGAGCTGGGAAAGAGCCAGAGCTCACAGGGGCTGCAGAAATGTGGGGTGAGGATGTGGAGGGGAGGTGTATCAGGTCACATCTTTTGCCTTCTATTCTCTATAAGCTTGCCTGTCTCCTGGAACAATTCAGATTAAAGTCATATCCTGATTATTGCTCAATCAATACATCACCAAAACATCCTGCCCCTTCCTAATACCCACTGTTTAAGCACTGAAGGTAATCCTGTGGCACCCAAACGTGCAGCTGCAAATTTTGGTCTCCAGACCCTCAAATTCATTCTCAGCTCTGCTCCTTTTGTCCTCTCTTGTCTTCTTCTGTTTCCTTGACCAACAAAAGCAGCTGAACCACTCAGGACAGGGATATTGTCAAGGAGAAAACGGCTGCCTTATCACATACATCAGTTCTGAGAGTCTAAAATCTCCAAGTCTGGTGGTTTTTATGAGCCAGGCATTTCTGAAGGCCTGGGGTTAACCAGCAGCAAAAGGGATTTGTGTGGAATTGGGAATTATCTGGTTGGCATGGAGCACCCATTCGCTATCAAAGTGTTTCACTGGCCCCTGCCATGGAACTCTTGGGTACCCAAGTGTGAATTTGCTCACCTGGCTCCTTTCAAACCCTTTCTCAAGGTGAGTTATCACAGCTGAGGCTCCTCCCTGGCCAAAATCCCTCAAGCAACAGGAACAATCTTGGGAATTTATTTCCTTGGAAACAGGCTGCCTTGCCTCTCCTGTAAGGATTCCTGTGCTCATTTGGCAAGGCCAGCTGCCATACCCACCCCGCTGCCACCTGGGCAGGAGGACATTCTTTAGCACTGACAGATTAATGTGACTTCTGTGTCTCATTCACCTGGAGCAGGGAAAGAACATTGTCCGTGTTCAGCTTCACTGGTGTCACTGTGGGTGATGGCCACAGGAGCTGTGGGTTCCCCATCCCATCCCTGCAAGTGTCCAAGGCCAGATTTTGGGACTCTGAGCCACCTGGCCTGGTGGAAGCTGTCCCTGCTCATGGCAGGGGGTTAGAATTGGATCATTTTGAAGGTCCTTTCCAATCCAAGCCATTCTTTGAATTTAGTTTTTCTGACTACAGGCTGTTTGTATCACTGACATGATGAGACACAGAGTGGAATCTTTTCAGTGTGTCCACCACAACTCCTATATTTGAGGGTCATGAGTCAAAAATAGTGTCAAAGCACAGTGTCTATTTTAGGCCTGTGTTTAAACAGAGAGTTAAAGCTGAGATTAATTTTGTAAAGTAGTCTGAAAAAAAAAAAAAAATCAATCCTCTATTGCTCTCAGTGCTTTTTTAAGCCTAGCAGAGACGTGAATGGAGAAGTTGTCACCCAACAATGTGACTTATCCCAAGAGCAGATGCATAACAGTAAATAATTAGAATGCTGTGGATCCTGCTACTGCCTATGGCACCACAGTGAAAAATGTAGCTGTCCAAACAGCTTTTATTTTTATCAACAATTAATTTGTGCCCAGGAAAAAAAAAATGGAAATGAACTTGCAGAAAATTTCTCAGAAGGGCTATAAGGAAACAGAGAAAAAATCTGAGGAGGCAATAAATGGGCCAGGCTGCAATCCCAAGTGTACATTTGGAATTAACACCTTAAAACGGAGAGAATTTGAAACAATTCTATATAACTTCAGGAACACTGTGATGCTGTTAATGAGTAGAGATTTCCTACCTGACAAGTTGGCTCTTTCTGTTAATTCCTCACATCACAGCCAGTGCAGTTTAACTTCTGTTTTCAAGGGTGTGACACCAAAAGTCCAGATGAGTCAGAGGTGTGTCACACTTGCTGCTGAATTACGTGTGAATTAAGATAATGCAGAGAAAACCTTAATTTGCAGGGTGTTTTATGGCTTTGGGAGCACAGCAAAGGGTCTGTAAGTGCAGAGAGGTTTGACTGGTAGGAAAAAAACAAAGAGAGGATAAAACTATTTCACCAAGACACTTTCATTATTAATGTCTGAAAATGCGATGGTAGTATGTCATGTAGCACAGTGGGAGAGATGAAATGCATTATCTCTTTTGTGTCTAAAAGATTAAAAAAAATAGAATTTGTAGAACTCAGTGCAATTCTTTTATGGGCAAGACCAGGCAAGACAAGACAATGGAATTGATTTTTTGGTATGTTTGAGTTTATACACTGAGATTTGTTTTCTCAGAAGCACTGCTCACTTTGCACTCTCAATTCTCACATTGAAAACCAGGGACTGCAGCACAGACCCCCTTCTGACTGTAAAAATTGTACAGTTTTTTCAGTATCTCCTCAGAGCCTGGAATCAGCAGATGGATTGGAGATTTTTTAGTTTAATGTGGGAGAATTAAGGAATCAAAGAGGAGCTGTAGAGCTGCTCATTTGCCATCTACCAGCTGGATCACACCCAGCTTTGAGCTGCAATCCTTTACAGCTTTCCAGCCTGGTCCCGAGTGAAATCACAACCCAGAAAAGTCAGGGCAGCCTTTGAAAGGCATTTGAAGGTATGGCAGACTGGTGACTTGGAAAGGTGAAATTGGGCAGTTTTGGGGTGCTCATTCAAGCCAAGATTAGTTCTGAAAGTCGTGGTTTTTTGCTCATTCTCAAACTCATTCCAACCATCACAAAATACAGAGATCCTCAGAAAGCTTTTGATCTTTTGGGACCCTGGTGATGCTCCTGCATGGAAAGATGGGACTAAAATGAGGTGATTGATGCTGAAGTAACTCAGATCTGCAGTGTGTTTGTCTGGGGTGGTTTGGGATGATCTGGAATTGCCAGAGTCCATCCTGGTGCATGAAAGATGTGGTGCAGTGCCCGTGCCCCTCCTGCTGTGTGATGGCCACGAACGCCCCGGGGAGCTCCTGATCCTTTGGCTTCTCCCCTGTAAAACACCTCAGCTCTCCCTCACACACCCCCAGGGCCCAGAGGCAGAGCTCTCTGCGTGGAATGGATATCACAGCACCCATCCAAACAGAGAACGGGTGTTTGAACCCCCCACAATTACTGCAAAGCCGGAGGGAAGCGGCTCCAGAAGCTTCTTCCAACTCATGCTTTCACAGTTCCACACATTAAAGTCATGTAAAAATCCATAATGTGTCTCTTGCTTGCCAGTGCTTGGAGATTTAACTTCAACAACAGATTTTTTTTCTATTTTCTCTTCCCATTTACCTCTTACAGTGGTGTGAGTAGGAAGAAAAATGCTCCTCCAGCCTCTCCAATGACAGCAGCTCCGGGTAGTGACCTCACAACTGACACCCAAAATGATGCTCATTGTGGCAAGGGAGGGAGTGAGACAAGGATTTGGGGAGGAGAGGGAATTCAGACAGCACCAAGGGGAGCCAATATTCTCTTTGTAGCTAAAATATCACGTTACAAAAGTTGGCAATACAAAATACTTTCACTGAGAAGGAATGGTCGGCGATCTCAGAACAATTCAACCCTCCCACACATTTTTTTCTGTTGTTGCCCAGCAAGAAGTGGGATCTGCAGTTAATTGAGCCACTGATAAATGACCCAGGCAAAAACAAGCTGATTTGAGGCCAATTATCAGCCACGGGGTGCTCATGACTTTGAGTTGTTGCATGAGGATTGTTTTATTTTAGCTGACCACACATTCAAAGGCAGGACACTTTAAATAAAATCATCAGAAACTGGAGGTTTCTCTGATGCAGGTTTCTCTGCGGGCTTTTGGGATCTCTCCAGTAGGGTTGGCTTGTGAACTGTGACCAGAACCATTTGTGCAATCTGACATTCTCACTGGTGGCCTCTGATGCAAATCCAGAGGGGACTGGAACAGTTCAATACACTGATAGCAACAAACAGGAAATGCAGTTCCTGCCCATGCTTCCCAACCTCACCAGAATGAGGGGGTTTGAGAAACTTTTCAGGCTGTTTTTAATGGGACAGACCATCTTGTGGTGGAATTAGGTTTGAGTGTGGGCAGGAAATCCGTGTCATGAACATTTGTCCATTGCCATTTGGGAGTTGTGTATTTTAAATAAATATATTTGTGTATTCTGTCACATTTTTCACTGGGTCATTGCTCTCTCAGGCAGCCTCTGAGTGTATCAGAGTTTTCTCAGAGGATAAAACGTGGACCACAGCTCCAAAATTGTTGTTCTCTGTTGTAAAACCATGGCTTGGAAAAAGCCTGAATGCTTCTGGAAACAATTGATGCAGGATTGTTGAGAAAAGGGTTAACATGGTGATATGAAAAATATGTGGTGGAGGGGAGGAACTGGAAGTACCAAAATGATTTGGTTTGGGGCAGTCTGGGGTAAAACTCACTCCTCAGAGCCCTCTCCACGCTGCTCCACTGAGTTGGCTCTGCACCAACTGCTTTTGATATAAATCCTCATGGGGCACGTTCAGATCTTGTAGCAGACACGCCTTAGAATAAAAATAATATCTCAGGGTATATATTCTGCAATACTTCATTATCCTCTAAGAGGACTGGTTTATAATTCTTACCCCAACTTCATAAACAATTTGTGTCTGAGGGCCCTGTTGGACCCAAAGATCCTCTGCCATGGGTAAGGACAGGTACACACTGAACAGCACTTAAAGGTAAAAAAGCAGCCATTATAAATAAACATTGTTTTCTAATAAGCACTCACTGATATGGAATTAGAAAACGTAAATGAGTAAATTGGTCTTTTTTCTTACCTTCTACAGAGTTCATGATAAATGAAGTGTCAGTTTCTACACAAAAGCAAATTTCTGCTGAAGAAAATGGTTGTAGACACGCATTTCTTAAGGCATTCACTTTTGCTTCATTTTTCTGTATTTCTAAATCATTCTTTTTTTTTCTAAATTATCATATTCAGTGTCCAGAGTTCGCAGGCTAAAGCAAAGAAGCTTAATGGTGAATGGCACACACTGAAAAGTGCAATTCTGTAGTCAAAGTCACATTTTGTGTCCTGACTTCACATCCATAAACTTTGTCAGTAAATTTGTCCACAGGCTCTCAGCAAAAACTGAAATGCAGGAGGTTCCATCCAAACAAATGGAAAGAGTTTTTTGGTCTAAGCGTGGTCAGGAGGTGGTACAGGTTTCTCAGTGAGTGGAGTTTCCTTCCTTAGAAAAAATGAAAAAAATAAAAAATAAAAAATAAAAAAACCAAACAACTGCAGGGGTGACCCTGCTGGAGCAGAGGGTGGGACCAGAGATCTCCAGAGATCCCTTCCAAACTCAGCTGCTCCATGGCTCTGTGATTCCTCTTGCACATGGGAAAATGAACAATCCTCAATGTTCTTCCCTCTCAAATTAGGGTTTAGCAACACTACACAGGAATATTTTCATGATTTGTAGGGTATCAAAGGTATTTTGTTGGAAAGGTCAGTGCAGGTATTTTGTTCAGCACCTCCAAATGCACAGAGCTGTGAACTTCAGTCTGTCCAGCACAACATCATCTGCCAGGACTGAGCACTCAAGTGGATAATAATCTCAATCTGCAGCTCCTGCAAACTGCCCCGCTCCTTTCCTACAGCTGAGTGAATCTTTGGGGGTTCTGAAGTGCTTGATACCCTTGCAGATGTCAAGGGGTGATCCCAGAAAGAAACTTCAAGAAAAAAAAAATTGAATTTATCCTCTTGTTAGCAGGAGTGAAACTTTCAATCAGGATGAATCCGTTTTTTGTTATAATGTGGATATTGCAATGCTGGTGAAATGTCCTCTGTTTGCAAATCTGTTTGAAATGCCACAGAAGGTTTTGGAGTGAGAAGCCCATGATTCATCCCACCTCAGCTCTAATAAAGTGCGTCACTCTGCTCCAATCACAGGAGCAGCTTCGAGTGAGGTTTGGGAGGATGAAAATTATGACAGCAATTAGAATTAGAAACATCATTAACTGATATAATGTAAAGGCAGGGGAGAGAGTGAAGAGGGATTTTACAGCAAGTGTAAAAAGAAATCAAAAAAAAAAAAAAGAGAAATGGCAGCTTCACACTTGGTTTGCTTTTTTTCTCTTTAACATTCCAGTAAAGGGTAAGTCCAGCCTTTAAATGAGCAGCACACAGCTCCCAGAAATACATTAAACACTCATCACATAATTGTTCTCACTCTGTCCCTTCTTACAAAGTTAAAATAAGCAGCTGGGATAGACTAAGTTAGAGATAACAGCACTGAAGGCAGAGATGTAAAGGAATCAGGAACACAGAACAGAGCATTTGCCTGACAGAGAGAAAAAGGATCCTTGATCAAGGGGGCTTGGAGACACAGCTGAATAATAAATTAATGATTCTCACAGCCAGCTGCAGAAAAGCTATCACCCTTCAAATCTCACCAGAGCTGAA
Source organism: Malurus cyaneus samueli (assembly GCA_009741485.1). Classification (NCBI taxonomy): domain Eukaryota; kingdom Metazoa; phylum Chordata; class Aves; order Passeriformes; family Maluridae; genus Malurus; species Malurus cyaneus. The sequence continues at coordinate 1,366,964 of CM019217.1, read as the reverse complement.
TGTGAGGCTGAGGATGTGCTTTCTTATCTCAGACTCTCTGGGGACAATATATTCCAGGTGCCTGATAAAGAGAGTTTCCTCTGCTGGAGAACTGCTGAAAGGCTGTGCTGCAAGACTGAATGATTTTTATAATTCAATAATAGCCTTGGCTTTTATTTTTAGCTTTATTTTTGGAACAAGAGCATAACTTTTCCTAGCAAAGGGTGCAGATCTGCTTTTTTCATAAACACTGATGGCCACCCCATTTACTGGGGTGATAAGACAAGGGTTTGGGGGGATTATTTGGACACCTAAAGCTATTTGACCTTCTGCTCTTTATTCTGTATCAACAGGACCCTTGAGGGCAGCAGGGAGAGGACTTGGCTTCACAGGGCTGATCATCAGCACTGCCACAAAACTAAACATTCTGCAGGATACATGGAATGAGAGCAAACAGCATTGTTAAACAGAATGCCAGTGACCCTTGAGGTTTCATTTTTTGCATTTTGACAGGTCCCATCCAATTTGATGCATTATTAGGGTTTCACATTCTTGCCCATATTTCTAAGATTATTCAGCTCTTCAAGAGAGCTGCCCCTGAGTGCTGAAGTTGATGGTGAGTGCTCACTCATGTTCTGCCCTTTTCCCAGAAAATTCACTTTGGGCAAAGAAGGTGGGATGAGTTTTATTGCTCTGAACCTCTGCACTCCACTGATGCTGGAAATGACCAGGTCTTACTGCTCATAATTGTTCCCACTGTCTCCTCTGAATTCAGATCATTTTTCAGAGAAAGTTGCAAGCTGGCAGCCCTGAATTAGAAGATCCTGCTCTTCTGCTGTGGATGCCCCGTCCCTGTGAGAGTTCAAGGCCACCCCAGTCTGGTGAAAGCTGTCCCTGCCCACAGCACAGGGCTTGGAATTAGATTCGTGACCCCTGAGCATCTGGACAGAGGTAAACTCCCAAGTGCCACCAGACAGGGAATGTGAAGCATCCTGGAGAAACTTCAAAACCATGGGACAGCCCAGAAAATTCTGTGGAAAGCACTTTGCTCATGAAATTCAGCACATTGAAGCCTCATCTTGGGTTTTTTTGGGTTTTTTTTTTGGTTTTTTTGGGTTTTTTTGGGTTTTTTTGGAATGTGGGTACAGCCAAGGTGCACCTTGTGGTGATTAATGCTGCTTTATCCCTTCCAAAGCTTTAGAATATCAGAGGGAAAGAATACCAGCATTTCTCCTCCTACCCTGTTTTCAATCCCACTCAGAAAAGAGAGTTTAATTGTCAGTAAATCTGTCCCAAAGGGAGTTTACTCATCATCCAAACCCACACCAGCCTTCCCTGCTTTAAAACCTTTACCTGAGGAACCTGCACAGCTCATTCACTGCCCCCAAAATCTGAATTTCGAGCAAACTCTGTGAATACAATGTGTTAAATATTGTGTGCTAAGGTGTGAGGAGGAAAAAATGGATGAAATATGGCAAAAAAATGGACCTCTTTGCTGTAGCATTAATTTGAGTGATATCAAAGAGCAATAATCCAAAGAACATGAAAGCCTGTAATGTATAAAAACCAATATTTACTCCGGGAGTAATAACAGAGCTCTCCACATGAGTAACTACAGCATCTATAATGCGATTCGTGATGCAAAATTGCTCAAGAAACTCTATTAAACTAAACAAAATTTGCTAGAAGGGACAATAGAATTAAGGACAACAATAAATTGGAGAACGAGCGAGCCGAGGATGTGCAAAAAAAGACCTTTAACACAAAGCAGCAGCTGGAGGAGAAAGACATCGAAGACAAATGGGGCAATAAAAGGAGCAGCTCTGAGGATTTCTCCTGTATCCTGCTCTTTGGAAAAAGACCATCACTCCAGAGAGAGATTCGAACAAGCAGGAGGGAAATAGCAATGATTATTAGGCTAGCGGAGCAAGGGGATGGTGTGAGTGCAAGTGGTGGTAACTCTGAGAGCAAGTGGGGACAACTAAACCTCCCTGAGAAATACACTGAAGTCATAATCATTATATGTGGTGATTATGTTTTATTGCTTTCTTCAATTAACACCTCCAGGTTTTGGTGAAGTGCCTGAGAATTTCTGTAATTACTGATGTTATTTTTATTTTTTTTACTTCTGGCATTCAGTCTCCCTGCTGCATTGCTGATTGAATAGGGTTGTTTTTCATTTTAACTTGTAATTTTTGTTATTCAGAGCTTTAGTATTTAGCTGAGAAAAGGATCTTGCAGAAGATCATTGTTGTCTAATATGTCCTTGGAGGTGGTAGTGTGTATATATATAGATACATATATTCATATATTTATATTAATATATATGTCTTTCTATTTCTATTTCTATTTCTATTTCTATTTCTATATTTAATCTATAAAATATACATATGTATTATTTTAGATGTTATATATATATTTATATACCAACACAGACAAATTTATATATATATATTATATAAATATAAATATATATTTAATATATTTAATATTAATATATATTATATTATTAATATATTATGATATATATATATATATTTATATATATATATATACTATATATATAAATTAAATACACTATATATATATATTGAAAATTTATATATATATAATTCCCCTTCAATTTACAGTACCCCATTACAAACATCCTGGGATTTTAGAATCACACACAAAATAATAACAGGAAAATGTTGTGGGAGATATTTCCTTTGCATGCTGCTTCTGAAGATTTTACTTTCTCAATTTTCCAGTCCTGTTCTTTGTATCCCTAGAGATCAAAGAAACAAGAGAGATTTAGATTCCAAAAAACACATGGTGAAGGGTAGGACTGTCCTGTCTGAAGAGAATTCTCTGTAATTTTTTGGTCTTCATGTAAGACTCTGCTAACACAATCCCATCCCACTGATGTGTTGCTGTTCAGCTCCATCCTGGATCCTGTGTGGTAACACCAGCAGGGCGGTGGTTCAGAACTGGGATTTTCTGCTGTTTCAGAACAACCTGGACACCAGAACTGTTCTCCTGGGGCTGTTTTTGTCTCCTGAAAGGGCTCGATCTTGGCTCAGCTTCTTGCCAATATGAGAGGTCCTACAAGACATCCTTCTAGGTGTTGTGGTGAAAAGAGAGTGCCTGCCCTAAAATGGGGATTATGGGAGGATGTTTTGGGAGTTCTCCACAGATATTCATTTCTGCTGCCATGTCTCAGCTCAGGATTATTGATAAGAATGGAATACAGAAAAAATGGTCCCTACAGAATCTCTGGATATTCATATGCTCTATATGGTCCGCTCCATATGAGGATTTATTGCAATTATTCCAATGGATTCATTGGGATAGTTCCATTGACTTTGGTTGAATGCCAATGAAAGGGAGCTCAGTTCTTCAGATTCCAAAGCTGTTCGTTGCTCATGTGGAAGCTTCTCTGATATCCTGATTTCTGTGGTGGGGGTGTAATAATTTTCTGGCTCTGCTTCATGACCCCCACCAACTCCTGAACCCACACAGCAAACCCTGAAAAAGGAGTTCCCATTGTCACTTTCTGAGGAGGTGTCTCTATCTCCCCTAATGACTATGTCCTAATTAGCTCTTGTAATTATAACCAAAGATTTGACACTCCTGTGATGTAAAACAAGTTTTAGTTTGAACCAAAAGTACGTGGTGTTCTTTCCTTGAAGCTGGGAGTGTGGGGAGATGTATTATTGATGAGGATTTCTATATCAGTCCAGGTTGATTCTCCTTAGAACAGCCTTTTATTTCCATGAAAAATGAAAGCTGGTTGTATGAATACTAATCTGCACTCACTGTGGAACCAGGAAATGGATGTGTAATTTATGGGCAGGACACTGGAACATCTGCATTATGAGTGGTTGTGTTGTTGAGGGGTAATTCAAGGCCTTTATAGTTCCCTTTCAATCAGCATTTCTATAATTGCTATTTAAGAATGTCAGGGGGGAAGGTGTGAGTAGAAAAGCCTCCAGTCACGTTTGATCATTTGATTTCTGCCACCAGAATGGGTCACGGCCAACGTGAACTTCTGAGTGTTATTTGGCAATTAATGCAGTGTCAAGTCCTAATCAAATAACACAAAAATACTCAGTGTATTCTGTAAATATCCTCCATAAGCCTTTAGTCAATATTAGTTATAGATTTCTCAACAAAGATGTGATATAATACTTCTTTGTAATCTCTCATTGCTGCTGTGCTCTCCTGAGAAGTCGCTGATTCACAAAGGTGGATAAAATATCTTTATGGCCAAATCCAGCTCTGTTTTGTGAGGATGTGACACCTGTGAAATATTCACTGCTCTCTCTAGTCCCAGTGTTTTATCCCATCCCATCTATTCACCCACTTGCACAAAATGCTTTTAATCTCAGAAAAATGTGTTGCTTACAGCAATCCATCCCTTCCTTGGTAATTACTCTCTTTGAGCAGTGAGTGGCAACACCCAGAGCTTCCAGTGACTCTCACAGCCAATTATTGTGCCAGGAAGTTCCTCCAGTGTCAGGAAGCACTTTTGGGATGTCAGTGCTCCCTCTGTGGTGATTCCAGCTGCCCACGATGACAATGAGTCAATGGGGGCACATTCTGGCATTTATTTATGGGTTACTGCCAGGGAATCACCAGCAGGAGGAGGTTATGGATCAGATGGGCTCTTTATCCTCTTGTTAAAGGGCAGAATGCACCAGGGCAGGGCAGTTTTCTCGTGAGGGGCTCATTCTGCTTGGCTCAATCAGAAATACCCACCCAGAGAAAAAAGAAAAGTGACTGACTACAAAGGCTTGACTTGGATGGAGCAGGAAAAGGGATGATCCATGTGAGCTTTGATGAAGCACTGGATGCCCTCAGAGGTGAACAGATCAGAACCCTGATCAGCACCACATTTATGGAAGGTTAACTTTATCAAGATTACCCCTGAAATCAATAAAGAAATAGCTTTTAAGATATCCCTTCTATCCCAAAATAGGCAAAGCGGAAAAGAACCTCTTTCTTCTGAGGACCACAGGCAAGAGCTTAGAAATATTGAAGTTCAAATCTAGATTTGTTTGAGGTGAATCTGGGCCTGGCCATGATGTGCAGTGTAGCTGGATGGTCACTGCTATTTTGGTGGAAATTCCTCTGGATACATGACATGGTTAGAGCAAAAATCTTTCAAAATGTAGTGTGAGGGAGGAGAACTTTGCAAAATCCACCTCTAAACCACACACTCCTTCCAAAAACCAACAAGAGAATTGGGTAAAGATTTCCTCATGATTTTAGCAAGTTTAGCAAGGATAAGAATATTTTTTTTCTACCCACTACAGCCTAAGGAATCCTCCAAACAGCACTGGGAGCCACCTGAGATGTTTTTCAGGAGAGTCCTGCTATTATACCTGAAAAGAGGGAATTTACAAGAGTCCCAGAAGTGATAGCACTGATGTGGTTAAAAAATTGGATCTGAATAGTGGGAGTAAGTGAGTGGCTTTAGTAATGGAAGGAAACAACAAAAAGGATTCTGTTGGAAGCTGTGCTGCTGAATACATGCATTAGTGACCCAAGAAAAGTGTATTAACAGTGAGACTGACAAAATTCTCTGCAGATATGAATCTATTCCAGAGCAATAAGTACCAAAACCACTTGTGAAGAATTGGAAAAACACTTTACAAGACTGAGTAAAAAATAAAAGCACAGAGGTGGATAAATGTGAAAGTGGAGATGAATGTAAAGGTGAATGTCTGAAAACAAATCTGATGGGCTTTCATCAAACCATTATGACTCAAGTGAGAGCTTGATAGGGTGGCAACAGTTCCATGAAAGCATCGCTGCAGAGCTCAAGAGTAATCAAAAAATGCTAAACCGAATGCTAAGAGTCATTAGGAAAGAAATGGAAAGCAAAATGGATCATTATGACCCTGTATAAATTCGTGATTCCCTCAGACTCTGAGCACCATGGAGCATTTGGCTGCTCAGTGTGCAAAAGGGATGTGGTAAAAATAGAAAAGCCACTGAGTACAATTAAAGTCATGGAGACACTTCCATACAAAGCACAGTTGTGTTGACTGGGTCTCTCTGTCCTGGGGGGAGAAAAAATTAATTCAGGGATTGGACAGAGGTCTACAGAACCATGGGCAATAAGGAGTGCGGAATTATTTATTTTCTCATCAAATTCAAGACCTGATCTAGCAGGTGCTCAGGAAGAGAAGACAGTTTTCTTCCAGTGTGAGACAGACCTAGGAAATCTTTGGCAAAGAACAGAATGAAGAAGGTGCATAGAAGGTATATATGAAGATATACATGAATTATTAAATTAGCTCAAGGAACAACTGTTTCCATGAAGATATGGGTAGGGTGGCTCAGCTAGGAGATTTATCTGTCCTCACCTTCCTTTTTGTGGCTCAGTATAGAAGTCACCAGACTGGACCACCAAAAAAAAAAAAAAAAAAAAAAAAAAAAAAAAATAAAAAATCTTGTAAGATCAACAAAGAAATGAATTTTGTTGGCTACATGTGCCAGGTTCTGCCCAAGGTTTTAATAGGACACCACTGGAGAAGGCCCCAAAAGAAGGAATTCTGTTGTAGATCTTTGCACCAAGTGGGAAGTTCCTTAAATCTCTTTTGGCATCAGCCCAGGGAGTCACCTCGCTGCAGGGCAGGCTCTCCACATCTCCACATCTCCGAGCCTCCAGCTCTGGCTGCATCCCTCTCTGCTCCTGACTGCAGGCTTTTAAGATGCTCTCTGGCATCACTGAATTGGTTCCATCTTTCTGTTGATGCTTGACTCCACATAAAAGCCAGTTCTTGTTTTAGGCCCATTCCTGTGAATTTAAGCAGATGAATTCAGCTGTGAGTGGGGGCAGCTCCTGCATTGCCAATAGTTGCTTCTTGCATGCCAATCAATCCAGGAGAAAAACTTGTGTGAAACTAATAATTAATAATTAATTAATTCCCTGCCCAGCAGTGGGGTTTGGCAGACACTTAGAGAAATGTGCAGGAATGAGGCTAACTTGGCTCTTCTTCCAGGAATCCTTCCCGTTTGGTGACTCATGAGTTCAAAACAAAATCATTGTATTCAATAATCTTCAAAGGCTTTGCCTTCCACTCATTTTGGAACCCATGAACTTCTCACAGCCAGCAAGAAATTTTCAGCTGCATTCACCCTCATCTTTCACCCCTGATTTAAAATTCTAGATTTAATATTCAACATTTTTTTAATATTCTGTAGTTTTTGCAACCTGAAAGACAAACTTATCCAGCTTTGTTATTCCTCAAACAGTTCTTCTGCAGGCTTTACCCCTGTTTTTTGCTCCCAGACATTAGGGAAAATAAGTTTAGGAAGAGGAAATTCCCTTTAGTGACAGAGAGGTTATCTAACTGAATTTATTGCATATCAGATGATCCATGGTAAATGGCAGTGTGACCATGTTTAGCCTATGGCAAGTGCAAGGCAAAGTATTTCAAATAATTAGTTTAGTTTGGGTTTATTAATATAAAAATAGTGGAGTTTCGGGTTTGTGGTTTGGGGTTTTTGGGTGGTTTCTTTTTGTGGCTTTTGTGTGTGTGTGTATTTTTTTGGGTTGGCTTTTTTTTTTTTTTTTTTTTTTTTTTAATTTTTTTAATTAAGGCTTGGACCTCCAGTTAATTTTGATACTGGCTCCTGGATTTTACTTTTTGTCATTTTATGACAGACTTAATTTTTCTCCTGGAATGCTCTTTTACTCTATCAGAAACCCAAAACTGTGTTAAATATTTTTTCCATCATTCATTTAAGCAGCTTCCCTGTATCTCCAAGGTTATTTTGCTTTTTACTGTCTGTTTTTTTTTACATTGCAGTATTTCTTTGCATTGCAAGATTAACACAACTTTATAATATTACCCTGTGAAGGAAAGAAGAAAAAAGATTTGAACCCTGTGACTACAAAAGCAGAAATATCAAGTGCAGTAATTAGAATCATTGTGAATGGGGAAATGAATACCCATCTCATCAGAAGTTCTCTATTAAATTATGATTCAGGAGTTTTTAAGGCACATATATGCAGTAGAACTAAAAAGACATTTCCGAGATTCTGCTTCCCTCCCCACTTTTGTGTAAATTGGAGAGGGTGGGAATGTTTGGTTTGGGGATGTTAATAATACATGAGTAATAAACCAAATTAATGAATGTTAGTGATTTTGATTCTTTATTTTATCTCATCTTTCCAAGTATTGGAAGATATCCTCCTGATGATCTCCATAATAATCTGTGCTTGCTGGGGTCATTTTTTTTCCCTAATTATTGAGAAATAAAGGAGTTTAAAAGCACAGAGCTTGGCCTTACCTGTGTGTGTATTCTACAGGATCCAGGAGCTTTGACCTGAGCATCTGGAGACACTGAAAAATCAAATCTCATCCTACACAGAGGAGAAAAAACCTTCTTGAAAGATAAACTGACAGCAGGAGAGCCCGAGAAATACCTCAAATAAGAATGGGAGTCAGTGAAAGATACAAAGAAAGAAATAAAATTAAATTAAAAAAAAAAAAAAAAAAGAAAAAAAAAAAGACCAAAATTTGTAAAGCTGCAAAACCTACAAAGAAAATGGAACAACAAAATGAAGGACAGGACTGGGTGACAGCACAAAAAATATGGAGAGTGTGACACAAGCATTTGACATCTTCCCCTGGTCAACACACAAGGAGCAGCTGTTTTCATGCCCTCACTGGAGCCCAAAGAGTTTCCTGCTCTTGAACAACTCTCCAGGGAGCACAAAAAGCGTTTTAAGTGATCCTGCCTTATCCATAATGGGATCTGCTCAGGCTGCCCCTCTTGAACCTTCCCTCCGGACAGCCAGAGCACTCTGGCTGTGCCACTGGGAGTGAAAATAGAAGAAATGCGTTGAGTGGGAAGGGTTTGAAGCCTTGGGAAGCAACTGAGATAACCATAGCCCGGCAGAGGGGCTTCTGAAGTATGAAAGAACAGGCAGAGCTTCTCAGGTTAGCTCAGAGGTGAAGTTTGGCTCATTTTCTTTAAAAAGCATGGGTTTTAAAAAAAGCTTTTCAATATTATCAGCACTTACTCATCTCAGACCTTTTCCGTTTTTTGTTTCTTGAGGGATTTAATCCAGCAGAAAGCAGGTGTCATGGAGAAGAAAGATCGTGTGGGGAACAGAGGGAGGGGTTCTGGCAGTCTTTAAGAAACACTGGGAAAAAAAAATCCCTATCAGAAAACCTTGTGCATCCTAAAAATGAAGTTCAAGCTCTGACATCACATCACATTCAAAGACACAAAGCAGATGAATTGAATCCTTTGATTTTTGTGTTCCTTTAAAAGAGAAGACGAAAAGAAAAGAAGAAAAGTAGAAGAAAAGAAGAAAAGAAAAGAAGAAAAGAAGGAAAAAAGAAAAGAAGACAAGAAGAAAAGAAGAAGAAACTCAACATCATCACAAGGTGATGGATCCCATGGACAGCCTTTTCCCCGTTTTTCTGTGGGTAGGAGGCAGGTTTTCACCAGTTTGCCAGCAGTGTGGCACATCAGGGAGCAGCACATCTCTCTGTGGCAGAAAATTATTGCCAACTCATGCTGCAGATGGAAACAGCCTCTCAGTCTTAGCAAGAATGAAATTATTTTTATTTTCCCAACAAGCATCTATTGTTATATTTTCTCTCTTCCATCCCCCTCTGGCCTCTTTCCACTTGACAAAACAGTGAGTTCTGAGCTTGTCAGGGTGGTTTTTGACAGAAATCAGGTTTCTGAGCCACTACACTCCTCCAGCTGCATTGAAGATGAGGAGATGATGGGGACACGACCATCCTGTGTTCAGTCTTCCAGACTATCAACTCTCACACTTGGGGAAAGGACAAAATGACCCTTTGGAATTGTAAATTAATATGTTTTGAGATTTATTCTATTTCAATTGTAACTCTTCCATTTTTCATTTTTCTCCTGTTACAGAGAATCCTCCGTTGGATCAAACACACAGAACATTTCTGTGATCCCGCAAAGCACTGCCAGGAGCAACAAGAGGTGGATTTAAATAACCAAGTGAAGTTGATATTTAAATGTTAACAGACAGGGTGAATTTACTCCTCCAGAGATGTCTGAGAGAAGCCCATGCTCTCCCCATCCAAGTGGCACCGTGCAAAATGTAGGCACAGCCCAGGTGTGTGGCCAAGGCAAAGGAGATCATCTAAGTTTTAATCGAGATAACCATATCACAGAATTTATAAATAACCATGAATTTTTTGTAGAAGTTCTTCGGGATGTCCTGCATGGGAAAATGAATTCCTGAAAATAAGTCGTTGTGTAGATAGATTCTACCAATTACAGAATATGATCACAGAACTCTAAGGTTGGAAAAGGCCTCTAAGGTCCTGGAATGCAACAGTTAAATGTTGAGGGCTGTTGTAAGAAACCCTTCTTGCTCCCACCATGCAGCAATGCTGCTCCTGTCCTGCACAATCTTGACTAAAACCTGCAGTGAGTCACAGGAATTAACGAGAACAACACAAAGGTTGTACTGAGGGGGAGAGTTTTATTGATGCCTTCAGTCACACACCTTCTGTACCATCCCCAGGGCTTTCCAGTCCAGCTGTGAGTGTGGGGAGCAGGGACAATGGAAATGGTGCATTCCCAATTTAGATGTTTCTGACAGGCTTATTTTTTCAAGTGCCTCTTCCTGATATTTCTCTGGAATTCTTTGTTGAGGTTTTATCATCGCCAGTTGAGGTTGCAGTTATTAAATGGAACAAGCACCATCCTTAACTGATAGAAATAAACACAGCCCACAAAAAAAAAAGTAATTCCAGATACCAGAGCCTGAGTTACGCCAAAATCCCATCCAATAATCCTTGCACTAAGCCAAATAGTCACCAGATTATAGAGGTTTGTGGCCTTGCCAACATTTGCATTGCATTTTATTTGCCAGACAAATAATCAGAGGGCTCATGATCAACTTTCAAGTCTTGTAGTTTCTTCAAAAAAAAGGGAAAGAAATGATTACCCACATACTGGACCTTCTTGATTGTGAATCACAGAGTTAAGTGCTACTTCCCATACCCTGCTAGGCCATAGGATATACCAATTTTCTATTTATTGCAGCCAGAAATAGAGTATTTTCAGAAGATGGAACAAAGAACCCAATCACTGGAAATCCCTTCCTGGCAATGGTCATTCATTACCAGCCCAAACCTATTCATCAGCAGCCTTTTATACCTTTTTACTCACATGGTTTGGTTGATTCACCTTCTGGGAAAAGTGATTGATTTGCTCTTAAGTGACCCATTTCCTCGTGAGAGCCGTTATCAGTCAGACTCCTTGTCTTTGCTCTAGTGTAGCTTGGCTGGGCTCCTCTCTGCCTTTCTCTGGGTTAGAGAGTGCAGCTCCTCAGCTTTCACACCCCTGGCTTGAGGAAATGGATTCAGAGCAAGTTGGCACAACCTCTGTCCTGAGGAAAAGCGAGTGCCAGCTCTTTCATGTTTTGGACTGAACTTAACACCCTTGGCAGTTTAGGGGACAGCCCTGATGGTCCAGAGGGCAAAGCCAAGGGAGGACTGGTTCCCTCAGCCTCCTGGAGAACCTGTGGTGAGAGGGAACAGCCCAATCCCACCTCTGGGTTGATGTTCCCTTCCCCACGAGCCCCTCCTCATCTCAGATTTAACCAAAGTTCTGCTTTCAGTACTTTTATGGTCCCTGCTGCTGCTGACAGATAGGTCCGTTGTCCTGATGGAAATTTTTAGTGCTCCTAGAAAACAGTGCCAGCTGGAATATTCCCCCTCTGTGTGTCCAGCAAGCAGCATTTTCCATTTCCTCAGTAAAAATCCTCTTGGCTGCAGTGAGTGCTGCAGGAACCCAGAGGCTCATGCAAACCAGGAGTGACGCAGATTGGGATCTTGCAGATCGGAGCTGCAGATTTGAGGACAAGGAACAAAATTGGAAGCTGCTGAACACGGGGTTCATCTCCTGCAGGTGTCAGCCAGGTCACCACATCCCAGCTCTGTGACGTTATCCAGCAATAATAAATGTGCTCTGTGCAGGCAGGGCTGTGCCAGCAGCACTCGTCCCTTTATCAGGAAACTGCTTTTCTTGGTGCAGGCTCGTGGATCTCCAATAGTATCCATGAAAACAGTCTTGTTTCGGAAAAAAATTTAGGGAAATGGGTTTGAGGCTTTCTGAGTGTAACGCTGAGCCAGTTAATAACTAATTAACTAACTATTAATAATAACTAATATTATTTGTATCTATATTTTAATTCACGGTGTCTTGTTTCCTGTTTCCTATTTTAGAAAAACAAAAGTCCCCTGATTGAGGTCCAGTTTCTCAAACCTTTTGTTGCTGGATAAACACTGATTTACACTAGTTAAGAGAACAACATTTATATTTACCTAATTTTGGAGAGAGATTTTATGATTTTGGTGTCCTGGGTAAAATGCATTTTGTCAGATAACCTGGGAGTGATATATATCTACACTAACAGTCATACTCAGGCATTATATTTCATCAGTATTCCTCACTGTCCCTGTCCTCCTGCACATGAGTGCAAAGGACATGGAAAATGTCCAATATTTAAAGTTTGATATTCACTGGTGGAGCTGATGACCACAGGGACAAAACTGGAACCCAGGGCAGTGACACTCATTACCAAGATTTTTTTCAGCACAGTCTGGCTTGTCCTGAGGCAGACCCTTCTTAGTTCAGCAGAATACACAACACACTGTAATTTTTTCCCTGTTTTTCACAATCTTCCCTGTTGCTGGAGATCAATTGGAGCCAGGCATACAGACCCAGATGGATGTCACGGGGATGTGAAATCTCTCAATCATCATTTACTGCTACAGCTTTGCACTTAGAGCTCTGGACCAGCCAAGAATTTTGTCTAAACCTCTCCATGGGTTTGGGCCCTGAATTCACCTCAGCTTGTTAAATGTGACCTCACGATGCAGCCCAGCTCTGTTGGGCAAAGTTGCAGAGACAGGCTGAGAGCTGGAGAAGGGTTCCAGGGAAATTCTATTGTGAGATCTCAGCACTTAGAGAGGACCTGTTAAAAATAGGGAGAGAAACTTTTTATGCTGGCAAATAATAATAGAAACAATGAGGAATGATTTTAAATGGAAAGAGGAGAAATTTAGATTAGATTAGGAAAAGATTCCTCCCTGTAGGGTGGTGAGGCCCTGGCACAGGGTGCCAGAGAAGCTGTGGCTGCCCCTGGATCCCTGGAAGTGTCCAAGGCAGGCTGGACAGCTTGGAGCACCCTGGGAGGTGGAAAGTGTCCCCTTTCCAGAAGGAAAGGTACAACGGGACAGTGAAACCAATATCTACTTCTGCAGAGCCCAAAAAACCAGTGTGAGCATCAAAACTCTGCTCAGATACCTGCTCAGCGTGCTTGTTTCTCAGTGTGGATAACAGCCCCCAAAATTGCACAGGGGCTATAAACTTTTACTCCAAAACTCGTGAGACTAACTTGATGAGCAGTCTTGTCTCTGCCAGCAGCAGACATTTTGCTCTGAAAGCAGCAAAGATGGCTCTCCAGGGTGCTATCTCCAGGATTATTATTATTGCAGTATTATCCAGTTTCACTTTCCAGGAAAAGCTTTGAGCCACTTCAAAGCAAGGAGATTTTTTTGAAGGGTCTGGACCACATTCCTGCCCGTGACAGCTGCTGCAGGGAGAGCCCTGCTCGTTCTGCCCTGTCAAAGGCTCTGCCTCCCCTGCTTCCCTCTCCCCAAATCAGCTCCAGGAATGGTTTGCAAGGGACAGTGTGACACAGCTTCCGTGCTCTTGAGCGGTTTTTTAAATATAAAATCCTAGAATGGTTTGGGTTGGAGGGGACATTTCAAGGTAATCTTGTCCAAGCCCTGTGCCATGGGCAGGGACATCTTCAAGCAGATCAGGCTGCTCAGAGCCACATCCAACCCTGAATATTTCCAAGAACGGGGCAGCCACCAACTCTCTGGGTAGCCTGTGCCAGTGTTTCACCACCTCATTGTTAAAAAATACCATCCCTGTATCCTCTCTGAATCTAAACTCTTTTGGTTTAAACCCTTGCCCCTTGTCCTGTTGCAAAAGACTGTGTTAAAATTCTCTCCTCGTCTTTCCTGTCCCTTTTAGGTACTGGGAAGGACCCAGGAGGTCGCACTGGGACCACCCCTGCACCAAATGGGTTTTGTTGAGCGCCACAAAAATTTCTCAGCATCCTCACGGCCTCCTCTGGGCTCATTTTGAGAGGTCCCTGATTAACTCTGATCTCTAATTGCAAATTGACCCAATGCAATCACAGGTTATGGTATGCCAAGAAGATCCAGCTCTCCCCACGTCCCACAGAACTCTGCAGAGAGCTGCAGGGAGCCTCGTGCACAGACTGGGAATTCTGTGGGTGAGGAGTGCTGGGGCAACACAAGGCATTGCTTTATTCTGTGGATGAATTTGGCCAGGCCTTGACCTCTCCGATTCCTGTTCAAAGTCTCCTCCCTGCAAGAAAAGAGTTAACATTTCACTCCTGCTTCTCAGCCTCAGCAGAACAGATTTGAACAGGGCTTGAAAACAGTAATCTCTGTCGCTGCCTTCCTTTAGCCTTTAGAGGCAGTTTTGTTTCCATGTACTCTGCTTCTGCTTTGCAATTTGGACTTGCTACGAGGAACATGGCATTTTTTAAACTGATACAGATTTCTGATCTGAGATGCTGATGCTTGAAAGGACCTGTGTCACCGAGCCCTCTCCCTGCCTCAGCTGGTGTTATTTCCTGAGGTTTAAAAAGATTGTTCTTTTTTTTGGTTTTCTCATTGATCCGTCTCATTCCATATTTCGGTATTTTTCTCAGTCAAGGGTGTATATTTTATCTCCCTCGTTTACTCCAACAGAAAAACCCTTTGAGTCAATGATCTCTGTAGTGATCTCAGACCGAGATATCCCGCTCTCATTTTCCACTCTGCACTCACAGCTTAGTGAGGAGCAGTTCGGATGAGAGATGACAATCTCCCTCCTGAGAACACTTACACTGTTCAGCCCCGTATGATTTTGTGGTATTTAACACTTCCTTACAGCATGTGACCAGTTTCACACCATTAAGGAGCTCAGGGACTTTTGGAATTTTTTTTTATTTGAATTTTTCAGAAACTCAGAAAACCTTAGCTGTGCTTATATACATCACATGCTGTAGTAATATATTTGTTAAATATATAGTTAAATATATGTATATATAATAGACAGTTACATGTATTTGTTATATAGTTCTATCTATCTATCTATCTATCTATCTATCTATCTATCTATCTATCTATCTATCTATCTATCTGTCTATCTATCTATCTATCTATCTATCTATCTATCTATATACTTTAACTTGATTACAGAAATCTCACTTTGTTAGAAAAGATATTAAAACCTACCCTAGAAGATGAGGGCAACCCAGGTCCTTGTTAATAGAGCCCTTGGTGTGGATTAGAGTGAAATGACACTGAATGAGCAGTGTTTGTAAATGTACACATGCAGAGTTTATTTTAGAACAATTTGGTTGCACAGGAAAACAGATATGGAGCCGTTTTGGTTGTTGTGATGTCTAGTAAATGGCAATATAAAAGCATAAAATATTTATTTATCAAAATGTACAAGCTTTGGTGACAGTTTGGCTGCTAAATGTTCCCTCCAAAGGGAAAACAAATCCAGTGGATAGGAACCAGCCATGGGCTCAGGTCTCTCCTGTCTCCTGCTTAGTGCCCACAGAAGCATGAGTGAAAGATGGATGAATGGTGGCTTTCCTAAAAATTGATAATATTTTAATGAAAGAAAGACAGAAGAATAATCCAGCTGGGAGAAGGTGGCAGTTTGACAGAAATAGCTGGGGTAAGTGCTGAAGGAGTGACATCTGGCAGGGGGGCAGAGCAACCATGATGTGACTCTCAGAGCCACAAAAAACTCGCAGTGACAAAGTTCTCACCCGCCAATTCCTTTCTAGAAGTTTATTTTATTGACCAGGGCCCTTTCTCAGACCAGACTGCCTTTGGATTCTTGGAAATTTGACAAAAATATCTCCTGAGAGCTGGCTTGTTTCCTCTCCTTCCAAGCTGACCTTTTAATGAGGCCTCGTTTTCTCCCATAAGCTGAGGACAGAGTGTACGAGAGCAGCACAAAATGTGCATTGTCTTTCTAGGATTTCACATCTGCTTTATTCTCCTGCACATTTCCTCTTTCTAGGCACCACATCCTAGGACAGTTTTCTTTCCCCTGCAATGAGCGATGCTGCTCTTTGAGGAACCAATAGAATTAATTTATTTACCCTTAAAAAGACCTCTGTTCTCCAAGGTCCTAAAACAACCACTTTCTCACTGCATTTTCTTTCATAATTTAAAATAACTCTTCCATTTAGAGTGGTTTTCACTGTTCAGTTGGATTTTTTTTTCTTTCTCAAACAAATTAAGGGGGTGTGAACATTGGTTTTATTCCTGAAATAAGCATCAAAAAAACCTTTTAAATCTGACTTTTAACAAAATATTATCACACTGTGGGATTTTTTTTAAATTTTTTTTTAATTTTTTTTTTTTTTTTTTGCAGTACAGACCTAATCATGGTAATTACTTTACGGATAAGTCAGCATTAGGGTGTCCAGCTTTGGATGTGTGTGATGCCCAGTTAGATTTACGTCACATAAATGTCACATTCATGTGGCTCCCTGGCATGACTGTTTTTTGCTGAAGAACATCCTTGTGACCATGCTGTCAATTTTAAATAAACCATCCTCCAAATCTAATCCAGGTCAAGGGGACATGGCCTCGAGTTTTGCCAGGGGATGTTTAGATTGGCAATCAGGGAACATTTCTTCATGGAAAGGGTTTTCCTAGCCTGGCACAGCTGCCCAGGGCGTTGGTGGATCCCTGGAGGGGTTTGAAAGATGGGTCCATGTGGCACTTGGGGACAAGGTTTAGTGCTGGCCTTGGCAGTGCTGGGGAAACAGCTGGGCTTCATGAGCTCAGGAATCTTTTCTACCCCAAATAATTCCATGATCTACCCGAGGATCACAGCACACTGCTCTGCTGCCCTGCAGGTGCAAACTCCACCTTTACCCTGCTGGATGTTTAATTCAGAAGCTCTGAGCCATCTGTAGATATTTTCCAGCAGTTCCTTGCAGCTTAGATGGAAAAGACAAGGGATAGAAAATAACTGCTTGATGGGAGACAGGGATTCATGCAGCTGCTCCTCAGATAAGTGGCTGAGGACTAAATGTTTGCACTCCTGCTGATCGTGATAAAGCAGAGCCCGGCATTTGTAAGGGTTTGAAAAATGGAAGCGATAATGTTTCGTGGATGTCCTTGCACAGACATAATCCTTGTTACGGGACCATTTCTTAAATGGTGTTTTGGTCTGTAGATCTCAGCAACAACTTTAACTGACCAAAAAAACAACAAAAAAAACCACACAGAACAAAATAAATAGCTTGGTACAACAGGAGAGTGGCCTAGGGTATTCCGGGGTGAGACAGCAAACAATTTGTGATTTCTTCCTATAACTCCTCCCAGTCTTTACTCCTGCAAAAAGGTGCGGATTCATCCTGCCAGGTCAAAGAGGATGGGAGCTGATAATAACATGCACCAGACTGAAGAGTTCCCAGGTTTGAAAAACACTTTTATCACATAAATTTTTAAGAGCAAACCAGCAACCATTTATCAGCTATCTGAGGCAGAACCTGAAGGACAGCTGGAAGTCACGAGGCAGGATTTGCGGGGCTGCTCAGGGCAGGGATTGGGATGCCCGAGGCTTTCTGAAGGCAGCTGGCACATCTCATTAGCTGGAAGAGAAAACAGAGCCCAAACAAATGAAGAGCTCAGCTCTGGACAAACACAGCTTGAGGGTGACTTTGCAAAGTGGATTCTGGAGCTGTCTCATGTCACCAGCTCGTTGTTGGGCTGGGTAAAGTCCCTGAGGGGGTAAAATAAGAGGGACTGACACTCTCCATTTCTGGCTGCTCCTGATAAGGACCACAGGCTCATAGAGCTGGAACTGAGTTACTAAATTTAGAGATGCAAAAGCTGCTCCTCGTGCATTTATTTTACTACTTTTGTGATGAGCTTAAAATAACAAGTTTATGGTCCGTGCTTTTCTGTGGAAGGGAGAATTAAATCACATTTATAAGGACTTCCCTCTTTGTTCCGTGAGCCTCTTACAGATTATTTGCTGCAGGAGCAAGAGAGATTCATTTGATTTTGTAACACATATTTCTGTAGACATTAATTTTACTCTGATTTTCTTCATTCTGATGAACAAAGATGTGAATTTACATATATGAAAACCGCCTCTTCAGCCTTTTCTTCCTTTCCTCACTCAAAGCTCATTGATTTTCTCTGGACAGCTCCTCTGGGAGCTGCAGACAGATCAATATTTGCAGAAACGGCGAGGCAGCTGTAACATCACTAAATCTATCTGTAAGGAATAATTCAATATTAACTCAGACGATTTTCTCTTGTGGTTGAATCAAATGGACATTTAGTAGAACTATTAGTACTTTCAAATATGAGTTAAAAATGAAAGTAAACACACAAAAGGGCACCATGTTAGCACAATACACTGCAGCCAAAATGAATTAAAGCCGTGGCCACCGGGCCAGACCTGTGGCTGTGTGAAAGGAAAACTCTGTAAAGTTCAGTGTTGAAAGGTTCCATTTCAATTAATTCATTTTTAATTTAAAGCATGGTGAAGCTGCTGCTACAGCCTTCATTTTGGAAATTTCATTGGTTATAGGGCCACAGGAGCCTGAGGAGGCTGATACTGAACTGATGATTTTTAGGCATGGATTAACTGCAGGGACTTTAGGGAAAAGGACTGGAGAAGACAAGGAATGATCCTGAAATGTGACCCCGTCCCCTGAAGATCCCCTTCTTTGATTGATTTCAAAACTGGTAATAAATATATCTATAATAATAAATATTGTCTATAAATAGAATAGAATAGAATATAGAATAAATATACTATAATAAATATTATTTATAATCTAATATGATATGATATCATATCACTAAACAATATAATAATAATATAATATAATAATAATATAATATAATAGTAAAACTATCTAATAATAAATATTTATCATGTGGATCAGGCATCTACAAATTTATATCTATTACTGTCAGAAACAGTAGTATGCACTGATTTAACACTGCACTAAACAGGAGATGCATTGATTTAATCATCATTGCAAGGGCTTTTTTGCTTCCACCTGTCCTGGTTGTGAATTTTCCAAGAGTTTAGACCCTTTGCCTAAATGGATAAACATTCTTGCACTGGTGGCTGTGAGCTCATGACCTGTTTCCCTTCAGCCACTCCCCTTCTCACTGAGAATGTACAATTTCATTTCAAAAATATATTTTCTGTGAATTTGACATGAAAATACCTGGCGAAGTCTGGCTGGCACACTGTGGCTCAACCACAGGGAGCAGGAAAACTTATTTTAGCAGTAAATTAATAGCAACAAAAGAAACTGCTCTGTTTTCCAGGTTTGACATTCGAGGCACTGAGACAGTAAATGTGATTTGGCCAGGACATAGATCAGAGTTTTCCATGCTCCTGCACACTCAGCACAGGAAAAAGGACACTGATTTTCTATTAACAGCAGTAAAGGCATGCACAGAATTTTTCGGTGAGAGGACAGCAAAAAAAACCCAGAATTTCCAGGCTGAAAAAGTTGGAAGTTTATGAAGGAAATGGTTTCCATTTGGTAGGGAGAATGTAATTGAATTCTTTTTTGGTGATACACACAAGTACTGGTGGGGATTCTACTGAGTTTTGCCTGTTCCTGCCAGGGAATGGTACCACTTCTACAAATAAGAGTTTTCATTTTATTCATGGGGACATATAATGATAAAGTCTTTCTAAAGCCAACTGGACTCTGCTTTCTGGCACTCAGACCTGCTGGCATCATCCAGTCCTTCCTTCTCCCAACAAATATTGAATATGTTGGCTTTAATCTGTTTTTTTTTTTTTTTTTTTTTTTTTAAATAAGTATGTATTTAAGTTGCTTAAATGTTTTCCAAAGGTTTTCTTACCTTTTATGGGATTAGTGACATTTCATTCCACTATAACATTAAGCCAAGATCACAAATTTATGATGGGAAGGGGTCAAGAAAAAATTTAACCCAGCAAAACGCAAAAAATAAAAACCAAAGCACAAATAACCAAAATAAAATAATATCAATTATTTTAAACATGGGATTTGATATCCAAGTTGAAGAAGGTAAGCCTTGACATTTTGTTGTTCAGCTAAAATTGATCTGTGTGCCAACAGAAATGACAGCTGTGGTTTTTAACATAAAAGACCTCGTCAGAGGGATATTTTTTGATAGTTTTTCCTTTCAATGAATCAATAAATTCCCTCTTGATGTCTCTTCCTGCCTTCTCTGACACACTGCTGTCAGCTGAGTGCGAAAGGAAAGGCTGAGGCTGATTCACAGCTGAAGTCCTGATGTGTCCTGCACATCTTGGTGGCTGCATTGCCAAGAAGAGCTTTCATTTTTTATTTTTTTCTCAATCATGTGAAGGAAGCATATTCCAGTTCAGTTTTATGACTCCTGCCTTAAACCATTAGCTTTTCTCCTCACTATTTTCCACCTCTAAGCTATGGTTATTTCAACAAAACTCCCTTTCCCGGCAGTTTTCTGGTTCAAAACTCTTCCCTCCAGATGTTCTGCTCACACTCAGCTCAGACAAATGATCTGTTCCACTGCTCTGCCCAGCAGAAGATGGGAATGCATACATTATTGGCACCACCTATTGGTGAAAAAGGCAAATTTTACAGGATTTGTGGGTTAGTTTCAATATTTTCAATAAAACTGGCTTCAAACATTGCCCCTGTTTTGATTTAATGATGAGACGCAGCGAGGCCACCAAGGTTTGCATTTCCCTGTGCCAGAACCAAATTTGAATTTGGTGGTTTTTGGGGGGTATATTTGGCACAGGGGTCACACAACAGAGAAGCAGAAAGGGCATGAGGGTAGAGGTGGAGGAGGTCTCCTGAGTCCCATATTCTCTGAGGTATTTCTCCCTGAAAATACGAGCAAAGATGAAAAGGATTTTTCCACTCAGCACAAGCAGCAGCCACATCTGCTCTGTGAGTCACAAATCAAAGTGGTTGCCTTTGGCTCCTGGGACCAGGAATGGAGCTGTGTGACCCAGAACTTGCTGAGACTGCTGCAAAATGATGGGAATTTCATGAGCAAAACCCAGCAAGTCCCGGTTTCTGTGCAAAAGGTGGTGATGGAAAAGGAGCTGCAAAGATCAAACCCATGGTTTTGGTTTGGAGGCAGCAGCAGCACCTGCGTTTTTATTTCCTGTGCTCATCCCAATTCTTGAGTCTGTATAAATGTATTTTGGGCTGTGAAACAAAGCTGAGTTGAGATTTCTGTGGTGACTCCCAAAGAGCAGAAAGGAGTGGGAGAGATCTGAAAATGTTGTAGGTGTTTTGAATAATTTCCTGCAAAAAAAAGTTCTCACTTGAATTATCCCTCGTGGGCTGGAAGTTGTGGAACATCTCTGGGCCATGGGACGTGTTGGTTCTTTGTGGTTACAGAATGATTTGCATTTTCACTGAATAAAAGAGAGGGAGAAGAGAGAATGGCATTTTGCTTCAGGCTGCTTTTTCTGAAATCCCAAAGAGCTATTTTGTGTTGATATTAGCCCTAAGTTATCTGTTGAGAAGAATTTTTAGCTCTTGGTGTGCTAAACTATGCATTCAGAAAAGAGCACTGGGCTTTGGCTCAGCATGAACTAATTGAAAAGTGGAAGGGATCTGATGGATATTTTGGCAATATTGCAGCTTTTCCTCCAAAGTTTCCTTGAATTTTTTTTTCTTTTTTTTCTTTGTAGATATGGAAAAACTATTCTACTTTTTTCTAAAACCTCCCACATGAAGAATATTTACTTTGTCATTCTTGTTCTCTGGGTTATTTGCTGTTATTACCTTGCCCAGCAGGATGGGTTCTTGGGCTCCAGTTTTTTGAAATATTAGGAAAAAGTGAGAAGATTCAATAGACACAGACAGACTTTCTGCAATTTATGAAGCAGTGCTTGGTCTGTCCACAAGGTGCATTTTGACACTGCCATGACCTAAACTTCACCCTATCTGGGTATGGTACTCTGTGGAATAGGACTGTACAAATAGCTAAGCTCATAAAATTTCATTTATTTTAAAGAAAATTTTGTTCAGCACATGCTCACTTTTAACATAACTGGCACATGTTAATGAGAGAGAAAAACATCATTTGCCAGTTGGTTGTACTAATCTGTCAGAAAGAACATTCATAAAGGTATTCTCTCGTGTCTGATCTGCTGCCTTGAGTGAGTGACAGATCATCTTCAGCCTTTGCAGGATCAATTTTCTCTTTAAAATGCACCTTTCTATAGGGGCTTCTGCTGCAAAACACAACCAGATTATTTATTTATAGTGTGTGTTTACTGTTAGACAAGCTGAGGATAAATAATGAAAGCTTGGAGACCGAATTTAAAAAGTGCCAGTTTTTATTATTACTATTGAGATTTTTAAACAACCGGTGATCTACAGGTTGCCACCACTGTGTGAATCCACTTTAAATGAACTGAGAAACAGAAAGGAGGGATTTTAGCATTTCCTCAATCCAACACCTGGGATAACAAGCCCTTTTCCTGACAATCCCCATGCTTAGGGAGACTTGGGGCATCCTGCATAGTTTGTTCTTATGACGTACAGCACAGCCACAGTGAGAGGGTTTTGACCAGGGAATGGTCACATCCTGTGACGAAAAGTCTAAAAATAAAAAATAAAATTAAATTAAAAGAAAGAGAAATTACTATAGAGATAAAATGCCAGTGAAATTTATTTCTCCAGCTCAGGCCTGGTCTGTGATGTGGACATTTAAGAGCAGGTGTAGTTTGGATGATGTTTGCAGTCTGGAATTCTCCATGGGGAGTAGACAGACCTGCCATGTATAAAACAGAAATTTTTGGGGCATGTGTCTTACCTGGTCAGGACTGGCAGGTTTATCTTATTTGATATGATCTTTATTAATATTATATTGAGATTATTCTATCTAGGATAGAATTATAGAATCATAGAGATGGGAAGAGACCTTAAAGAGAGACCATCTCTTTCCAGCCCCCTGCCACGGGCGGGGAATTTTCCACCCAACCTGGTTGCTGAGAGCCCCCCATTTGCTGTGAGCAGCCGGCTCTGAACGTTTCTGGTCAGATGGTGGCAGATGAGTTTTGTGGATGGCCTTTCCCAGGAGTCTGCAGCTGTTTAAATAGTCCCCCTTGGGAGCCAGGGCACCACAGCTGTGTTTGACATCGTTCTACCTCAGCGGGGACAGGGACAGCCGTGGGGACAAGAAGTCCTTCCCACTTCCTGACTTCCATAGATTACTTTAATTGGTAAAACTATGCTCCTCTCACTGGGGAGGGCGTCATAAAATCAAACACGAGCAAAATTTTGAGCTCAAGAATTCATTTGAGCCCCGAGGCTCAAGGAAACTGTTCTTGGTAAAGCTGTGTGGGCGGCCAGCCAGAGCAGCAGCAGCGAGAGGAATCCCTTGGAAAGGGGACAGGACTGTCACACCTCCCAGAGCAGGACATAGTAAACAATCCCTGGGGCTTCCTGCCAGCCCTTTGGTTTGTTTGTTTGTTGGTTTGTTGGTTTGTTTCCCCGGTGATTTCTGGCTTTTCCATCTGAACGAGCATGCGCATACTCAGTGTGGAGTCATCATCTTTCTGGGGTGAGAGAAAAATAGCTCTGCACACGCATATGTGAAAAGCAGGCACATCAATAAGAGGCCTTTTTCCTGCTTTCACATTGAGTTCAGCATAAATTCACTACTGAAAGCAGCCCTTAGCAGTTCTCACACTTCTAACACATATTTGTTCTTTTTTTCTAACAGTTAATTGATAAAATTTTTATGGGAACAAATAATTCTGATTTGTGACTAAACTCTGACAAGTGCTATTAAACAGGCTCCTTTAATCTAAAGCTGTTTATGCAAGCCTGTTTCATTTTTGATAGGGATGGGCACAATCCACTTTACAATTTTAAGAACAGACAGAGCTATGATTTGAAGATAAACCATAATCTCCATATAAGTAAGCTAACAGTCCCCTAGACACTGTGCTTCATACAGCCAGTATTATTCTCATAACAGATCTGAGATAAAAATCACCTTTATGTGCTCAAAAGATAAAGTAATTCTAAATACAATCCTGATATTGCCTATGGTTGTTCTGGAAATAAAATGTTTACCCTCCAGCCTTGCTGCTCTTCACTCTTCTGTATAAAATCAGTAAGGAAATTTAGATTTTTTTTGCCTTTAAATTTCTGTTGAATGACAGCTGCTGTTCTCCTGAGCCTACTGCCCGACTCCAGCCTTTTCATTTTCCTAGAAAGGGTCTTTTGGACTGTGCCCAGGTCCTATTCCTTGAACTTTAACACAGCCTGAGCAGGTTCTTTCTTTTCAGGCATCACACTGAAGGATGAGAGGGTTTCTCCCACCTCAGTTTTCCTGCACAGCCATTCCCCTTTCCAAGCTCAAAGGGAAATAATTTGTCCAGTTTCTCCATGTGGCTCTGGGACCCTTTCCCAGTCTCCCAAAGGTGGAGCTGCCTTCCACATTTACACACCACTGGTCTTATGTGCAATTTTCCAGTGATCTTCAACAAAGACCCTGCAACCTAAATCTGAAAAAAAAAATTATTAATATTTAATATTATTTAAAGCTTGGCTTTTGAGCATGCTGCTCACAGAACATTAGCAAACGTTTTATACCTGTGAAACTGTTACTGAAACTTTCCAGAAATAGGTTGGTTTGGTGTCTGGTTTGGTTGGTTTGGCTTGGTTTGGTTTGGTCTGTTTGGTTTTCTGTCTGTGTTGGTTGTTTGGTTTGGTTTGGTTGGTTGGTTTGTTGGTTTGGTTGGTTTGGTTGGTTTGGTTTGGTTTGGTTTGGTCTGGTTGGTTTGGTTTGGTTTGGTTTGGTCTGGTTTGGTTTGGTTTGGTCTTGGTTTGTTGTTTGGTTTGGTTTGGTTTGGTTTGGTTTGGTTTGTTTGGTCTGGTTGTTGGTTTGGTTGGTTTGGTTTGGTTGGTTTTGGTTGTTGGTTTGTTTGGTTTGTTGGTCTGGTTTGGTGTTGGTTTGTTTGGTTTGGTTTGTTTGGTTTGGTTTGGTTGGTTTGGTTTGGTGTTTGGTCTGGTTTGGTTTGGTTTGGTCTGGTTTGGGTTTTGGTTTGGTTTGTTTGGTTTGGTTTTGGTTTGTTTGGTCTGGTTTGGTTTTGGTGTTGGTTTGGTTTGGTTTGTTTGGTTTGGTTTGGTTGGTTTGGTTGGTTTGGTCTGGTCTGGTTTGGTGTTGGTTTGGTTTGGTTGGTTGGTTTGGTTTGGTTTGTTTGGTTCTGGTTTGGTTTGGTTGGTTGGTTTGGTTTGGTTGGTTTGTCTGGTCTGCGGTTTGGTTTGGTTTGGTCTGTCCGGTTGTTTGGTTTGGTTTGGTTTGGTTTGGTTTGGTTTCTTTTTCTCAATAAGTAGAGTCACAATGTCCATAAATTTTATTTCATTATTTATGTTTTTTTGGTTTAACTATGCTTAGAAGCTTTAGGTGTCTAGATGACCTTGTTGAAAGAGTGATTTGATCAACAAATGTTCTATTCAGTGTTGCTCAGATAAACTTCTTTGATGGGTGTTTAACCTTCATTGCTGTGATAAATGAAGGAGAAGCAGAATGTTCTCCAATGTGAGGGAGAAGTGATGCATCCAAGAGCCCCGAGATGGCAGATCTGTGTCCCAAAGGCACAGGAGATGTCACCCCAACATCTCCAGGTCTCCCCCTCCACAAGAGTTCTCTGTGTAGGAAGTTCCCATGGCAGGGAACTCACATTTCATTCCGTGGGGGTTTACTTTGGAAAGAAAATTGCTCCTGCAGCTCGTGTCCACAGGATCTCTTCCAGCTCTTAAGTGCAGCTTGGGTTTATTCCAGCGAATGTTCTAGATGGAAAATCCAACTGCAAGAGATTTCCTGCAGTGGGATGGAGTCAGAATTGATGTCTGACCTCCAAGCTGGCTCCAACTTTTTCTTCTCCAACACGGGCCGGCCGATATCTCAGCTCCAGGCTTTCCTACCTATTTGTGGAGCACAGGAAGGACACCGTGTAATCACAATCTCATAATCAACCCTGTAAAAATTACCAGATAAAAAGGTATAAATAGCTCTTGGAACAGGAACTGGAAGCCAGAGTCCACGATTCAGGAGACAGCCCAATTCCTTTGTCCTTCCTGCCGCCCCGCTTCCATCCAGAGGAGGTTCAATCCCAGAGCTGCTGCAGAAAGGCTCCGTTTCAGCACAATGGACAAAGAATGCTCTCCCTGCCGGCCCAACACGTAGGCTGCCTCTGCCAAAGCCATTAGTGGATCCTTGCAGGAGGGTTTGAACCTCCTCAGAGAGCATCCGGAAGGTTTTCGGCTTCCCAGGATGTGCTTGAAAGGCAGCAGCAATTACCTCTCTCTGCTGCACCCCAAGAGAGCAGGTAGAGCCTGTTTCAATCCTTCAAAGGCAAAAATGTACTTATTAGTGCTGGAAGAGGTGGCCCAGAGGGTAAAGATCCTCTTGTGTAAGAACCACAAACCAATCTATGGAAAGGGAAGAGTTTAAGACGCAGAGAACCAGAGAATCACAGGATCACTGAATTGTGGAATCAGTCACAGAATCACAGAGTCACAGAGACACAGAGACACAGAATCACAGAATCACAGAGTCACAGAGACACAGGGCCACAGAATCACAGAATCACAGAGTCACAGAGACACAGGGAATCACAGAAATCAAGCAAGAGTCACAGACAGAGACACAGGGACACGAATCACAGAATCACAGAGTCACAGAGACACAGGGACACAGAATCACAGAATCACAGAGACACAGAGTCAAAGAGACACAGAATCACAGAATCACAGAGACACAGAGACACAGAATCACAGAATCACAGAGTCACAGAGTCACAGAATGGCCTGGGTTGAAAGGGGCCTTATGGATCATCTCATTCCACCCCTGCCATGGGCAGGAGCATCTCCACTGTCCCAGGGTGCTCCAAGCCCCGTCCAACCCAGCCCCGGACACTTCCAGAGATGAGCTATCCTGATATCTTCCACCTTCAGTCTGACAGACATTGAAATCATCTCTTTTACCTGGGGCTGAAGGGACCTGCCTGAAGCTGAGGAGTCAGGAAACGCTGATTTAGATATTGTGACTCTTTGCTGTTCATCCCATCCATTAATCCCCCTTTTAAAGCTGACCTTCTGTCAAACACTCTCACCTAACCTAAGGGCTGGGTAGAAAAATGTTCTCCAAAGTACAACTAAAATTATTAGTAATTAGTAATTATTATAATTTAGGTGTATTCTAAATTAAGTGAAGCACTTTTGCTGTCTGGAGGTTTTTTTTTTCTCTCTCTCCATCCTCATTTGGCCTTTCAAAGGCTCTATCAGATCCAGTGTCTTAACATAAACACATTTTATTTAGGTGAGATAAATCCCAATGAAAGCCCCTAAATTTTGGTGGCTTTAACTTCTGGAATGGGGCTTTTGTAAAACTTGAAGAAATGGCTGAGCTCACTCAATTTTTTTGTGCTTCCCCTATTTAGATGACAATTTTCCCGTGGTAGGATTGCCTTTTAGTAACTGTGTGTCTAACTTGCTGGCACAACAGCAGCTGAGTGTTAGAAATGTGACAGGCTGGAGGTGTGCATTTGTCACTTAGAACCTGTTTGCATTAAAAAAAAGGGAGATATTTTGCTTTTAGCTTTCCTACATCCGTCAGTTTGTCTCGAAATGAGACACCCGCAGCCTTTTGCAGGAGCACTTTGATAGCACAAATTACAATTATCCAATGAACAGTGATTATGGCTGCTCACAAATCTCCTCCCACTCCATTATCTGTTAAATTAGGGTTTGTTTTTTTTTTAATAAAGTCCCCCTACCAGTTGAAAAATCAGACAGATTTCCTGTGGGTGAATTTTAAATGAACATATCAGGTGAAAAATATCAATTTCCAGGTTTTTTTTTGGGAGAAAAAACCCCAACAATACAGCATATATTTCACAATGGATAAGTTCACAGAGGACACAGGAAATAGGGAAAAATATTTCCTTCCCAGTTCCATGCAGGAGCTACACAGAGTGTTCCGAGTCAGAGAACAAATGTGAGCAATGTCCAGGCTCTGCAGGGTCAGCAGAGCAGATGTGGCTTTGGGTTTGCTGCTCTCACAGCGTGAGAACAATCCCAGGATAATGGGAAGACCTTATGGGGAAACCACGGAGGATTTGTAGCCTCAAACAGTTCCCTGAGTGCCATTTCCACATTGCTCAATGCCCTTGGGAGCTGCAAGGATTAGGGGGAAAAAAGGAATGATTTGGGGTTAAATATCTTTAAAGGTTGCGGGGGGAGAGAGAAGGAAACACCCAGGATCCAGGGTTTCCCAGATAATTTTGAAGTCTGCCTCTCTCTCCGTGGAGCAGTTGCATTAAAGGTGGTGTGAAATCATCTTAAGGATGAGACACATCCAGGTATTTCCTAGATTTTCAGCTCCTCTTGGCTGTTCCACTGGCAGCTGTGAGAGAAGGCTTTCACCACAAAACCTAAACCTACAAATGGCCATAAAACCTAAACCTACACATGGCCATAAAACCTAAACCTACAAATGGCCATAAAACCTAAACCTACACATGGCCATAAAACCTAAACCTACAAATGGCCATAAAACCTAAACCTACCCATGGCCTCTGTGTTGGACTGAGTGATTTCAGGTCCCACATTCAGTTTGTTGGAGTCTCAAGCCCTGACAGAGGTTCCTGCAGTGCATTTCAAACAGGACAAGGAGATGAAAACACGAATTGTTGTTGCTAGCACTAAAAGCAGGGCATTTTCCTTGGAAACTTCTCACAGACCTATCAAAAAGTGAGACCTGTCCAAATAAATACGCTGTTCACTGGCAGATAAATATTATCCATTTGCAGTGTTTTATCTTGATAAAAACATTAAGGAGATGGAATTCCCTTTCCAAGCCTTTGGAGGGGGAAGAACAACAACGTTGTCAAGAGATGTATGTGACAGAGCAAATTACCCTTTGTAAGTCTGAGCAAGGTCAGGTGCCTAAGGCTGGAAAATAAATTTAAATCTTCCTTTATCATGTGGGCGCTGGGATTTGCTGGCTCTGGATTCCCTAGCACACAGATGTGAATCAAGCTCCAGTTTTTGGAGTCTCTGCTATTCCATAAAGTACTAATGAATGGGAAGCTGAAGCGAGAAAAACTCTAATGTGATATTTTTTCTTTTTTTTTTTTTTTTAAATCTGATCATACTTAATCACAGACACCAGCGCCAAAGGCAGTTACATTCTCCTTCATTGCAGGAGTCTCTGAACTGGTAGTTTGGGTTTTCTGCAAAAAAAAAAAATTAGGCAAAATTGAAGAACCACTGGCTATTGCTTGAGGTCTGCTTTTTATCTGCAATCAGCCCAACTGGTTTAATAGTTATTTATTCTGCAACGGAGGAAAATAATGGGTTAAAATTAATTTATGTGCCTTAATGAAATGCATTTGTGTATAGAAAATTAACTAACAATTACCCATTATCATAGAATCATCGAATCAAAGAAGAGTTGGGGTTGGAAGGGACCTTCTTTGTAAAGATCTTTGACAAGGACCAGAGTTTGAAAATAATTTTATCTTCCTTATGGTTCTGGAACACAAATATCCACCTTATCAGAAATAACCATGGATAAAATCATGACAAATGACTTTCCTGAGAGCTCACCTGTTTTTCTCAACTGGTGGTGTGCTTTTCTCGTCTCCCAGCTTTCACTGGGAAGGTAAGGTGGGAAACTTGTCAGCTTATGCATTGGAGTCAACTTTTCTGGGGAAAAACAGTCTTTTTAAGTGTCACAGGAATGAAGAGCTCCCAATTAATTTGCTTTCTTTACTCACAGAAATTTTAACAGAGATATTGGCATCCGGTTTCCTTGCTCCAGAACGTGGGCCCAGAGTTGCAGTGACTGAAAATTTCCTGAGCTTCTTTAAAAGTTTTGAAGTCAGAAATCTGATCTGTGATTAACTCATAGTCTTTTGGATGAGGTCATGGAAACAGTTTTATTAAAAGGCAAAAATATTTCTTCTACCTCCATTCTGTGCATGAAAGAAGGCAAAAAGAAATCCAGAATTGTCAACTTCGGGTGTTTATTACACACCATTGTGGGTTTCTTTTGCAGTTAGTAGCAAAGTGGGTTTCTTTTGCACTTGTGTTGGAGTTATAGGTGAAAAATCACTTTTCTGCAAAGCAGGTGAGCCATTGTACCCATGGAATTGGGAAATATTTCAAAGCACAAGCCAGTGGAGGTGGAGGATGAGGCAGGAGACACCTTGCCCATTGCAGACCTGTGCTTTCAGCTTTCAGACTAGATTTTAACTTCATAAAAACAGAGAGAGGAGGGAATCAAAACTCAGAGCAAGGACTGCAAAAAAAAGTTATTTCCTCTTGATTTTCTATATCAATATAGAGTATTTATCACAGCAAAACTGCACAGCAGAACTGCTAATATTTTATGCAACACTGTGCAGCAGAATTGATAAGATTCTGTGCAGCCTCATAAGGACTCTGTGTGTGTCTCACTTCAAGAGGTTTTAATGCCTGATTTGAAGATTTGATTCTTTTGTGCCTGTGCTCCACATAAAATTGGGAATAGCACTGAAGATACAGGGACAGATCACCTTTGGATTGTCAGGATGCTGGGTGAGAAATTAGAATTTCTCCAATTGGGGGAATATAGCTATTCCCCAAATTGTGTGTTTTTCTCTGCATTTCTTTAAGTGTTAAAATATCATTTGGATTCATTACATGAGAGAGTATAGAAGTTAAATTTAATTTATCCAGAAAAAGTTGGAAGCCTTCCTGATGCCAGGTCTTTGGCCAAGCTGAGTACAGATTTCTGTTCTGACCTCACTCTTCCATTTATCAGAGAGATTCACAGCAGGGTTGGATATCTGCCAGAAAAGCTGAGCAAATTCAGATGGAAGATCAAAACTCTCATTTTTGCCTTCCAAAACTACAAAATATGATGTCAGTTTACCACAGGACATAACAAAGTCACCTTTTCTTAAGTGTTTATGTCAAAGCAAGTTAGTTTTCTAGAACAATATGAAATAGCTCAACATTTTAATTTCTTAAAATTGTGAAATTCCTCCTCCTGCCATTTTTCTGGAAGAGATCACTTCTGGTGACTCCTGACCTTAACGACAAAAATGTCAGAGTGTGAAGGGATTGAGTGCCAAAGGGACAGAAGCATGGCATTTAAAGGACACGCGTGTTTGCTGAGCACACGGATTGTGCAGCCATCCCCTCGGATGATTGCTTCCCTGCACATCCCATTCCCAGATGAAGTGATCTTTCTGCCTGCTTTACAGAGAAATGGATTGCATGTAATGGTTATTTTCTTCTTTAAAAACCTAGGGAGACGTGATCTGTAGGCAGCAATAAAAATCCCTGCCCTTTCCATCTGAACACAATGTCTGGGTTTTCACGGTTCAGCGCAGCAGTGTTGCCCACAGGGATGATTTTCAATATCGCTGTGTCCTAACAGCAAAAGAGTGATATTTCTGCTGAAATATCGAGAGTCTCCTTGTTCAGATGATTAAAGGACCCAAGAACTGAGGGGATAAGTTGTCCACATTAACACGTCCTTTAATCTCTGTGGTCAGCCTTACCAAAAATCATCATAAATGCTTTACCTCCGAGCAAGGGTTGCTGGGTTGTTTTCCACCCCTGTCCTGTCCTTCCTGGAGAGAAGAGATCACAGAATTATGGGATGATTTGGGTTGGAAGGACCTTAAAGGCCATCAATCTCCAGCCCCTACCATGGACAGGGACACCTTCCCCTATCCCAGGGTGCTCCAAGCCCCTCGAACCTGGCCTTGGACACTGCCAGGGATGGGGAATCCAAACCTTCTCTGGTAACCTGGCCAGGGCTTCACAATCCTCACAGCAAATAAATTCTTCCTTTTAATAAAGGAAGTCTAATCCTACTCTCTTTCTGATCTTTTCCTTCCAGCCCTTACAGAGAAACAAAAACTGAACAGGATGTGATGGCAAGAGGGAGGGAAGCTGGAAAGGGAGAGGGGAAAGCAAAGGTGAAAGTTCAGGGATTGATGTTCTTCCCTCTCCATCTCCTCCTTCCTGAACTTTCCTTCCCTACACCTCTTTCAGCACTTCATTACCCACAAGTCCCACTTGTCCCTTTATCCTTAAAGATATGATGAAAATTCCTATCTGCAGGTCCTCTGACAGCTCTTCTTTTGTGGTCAAAAATGCTCCTGCACAAGGTTTTATTTGCACATTGATAGACCCGTGTGCACACCCCTCCCTCGCTTAAAATGATCCGTGAGTCTATAATCCACGCTAAAACTTCAGCCTCCCTTCCTCCTGCTGTGCTTTGCAGCAAACAGTGTTTTATTGGTTTTGTTTCAATCTCCTCCGTTCCTTCAGCAGATTGATGGCCCATTTTTACAGCTCTGGCATTAACACAGCAATAATGATGTTCTCACCCTCTCCATTTCTGTAAATGCTGCTGCGTCCTGACGGTTTTGCACCGCAATGAGTTTTTCACAACCTTCTCAAGACAATCCTGGTAACGACAGCCATGTCCAGCAAACCATAAAACAGTTTGGGAATATCCTTAAAACATTTCACATGGCAGAGAATGAGCCCAGGTGTGCCCAGGTGGCCAAAAAGGCCAAAGGCACCTGGTTTGTGTCAGCACCAGTGTGGCAGCAGGGTCAGAGCAGCGCCAGAACAGGGACCAGGCAGTCCTGGGGGGCAATTTTGGAGTCTTCAGGTACAGAATATTGAGGGGCTGAGCCCAGGGAAGGGTCTGGAGCGGCTGAGGGAGCTGGGAAAGGGGCTCAGGCTGGAAAAGAAAGGGATCAGGGAGAATCTTGTGGCTCTGCACAACTCCCTGACAGGAGGGGACAGCGGGGGATTTGGGATCTGCTCCAGGGAACAGGACAGGAGGAGAGGGAACGGCCTCAGCTGGGCCAGGGAGGTTCAGATTGGATATTTGGGAACATTTCTTCATGGAAAGAGTCGTTAAGGATTGGAACAGATGGCACAAGAAGTGGCTGAGTCACCATCCCTGGAAGTGTCCAAAACCCTTGTGGATGTGTCACTGGAGGACAATATTTAATGATGAACATGGTGGTGCTGCTGGGCTGACAGCTGGACTTGATCCTAAAGGTCTTTTCCAGCCTTAATGATTCTATGGTTCTATGAACCCAACCTGCCTGGGGACAAAAATTTGCTAATCTTTGGCTTAGTTTTCTGACTCAGAAATGTAATAGTGGTGTGAAACTTGTGAATATTAAGAGATAATACAGAGATTTTTGTGCTTTGTTGTTGGTGATTTTTTTTGTATATACACTAATGGAATCTCAAACTGAAAAAAAAAAAAAAAAAGCTAAGCTGTGTTATGGAAAATAAGTGTATCAAGTGATCCTGCACGTCTCTGGAATTAATGCCTCAGGGTTATCAATTCTTCAAGCCTGGATTAGACACTGGAAAAAGACTTGTGGAAGTTCAATTGTGGATGAAAAGAACACTGACAGACACCCCTCCCACGACTCTCAACTCCATAAGCCAACTTTAATAGGATTTTTATGGATGGAGAGCTGTCTCATGTATGTTATGTCCTCTTATGTTTTTTAATTAAGTGACTACACAGAAGAGGGAAATTCTGCTTTATGTCCTCTCTGAAGGAAGGACCCACTCAAATGCTCACAAAAAGCCACATGTGTGACTTCTGCATCCCACTGTTGCCCTAGAGATACAGATCTCATGCTCGAAGGAGCTCTCTCCAGTCCTGGAATTGCCTTCTCCTTCATATAGAGACTCTAAAATGCATTTTAAATTATTTCCTTCTAAAACCCAAACATTTCACTAGCAAGCTAAAGGGGAAACATGAGGCTGAGTTTCTCTCAGGAGCAGAGTGCACCAAAACTGAAGCCAAACCCCAAAATGCAGTGGGATACACCAAAACTGAAGTCAAACCCCAAAATGCAGAGGTCTGACACGATGCAGGGATGTTTTTGAACGCTCATGGTTTGAAGAAGCAGCCTTGGAATGAGACCCCAGAGCTCCTAACGGGTTGTGGCAGGTGTGATGCCGAGAGATGCCAGGAGTGTAATTTTCGTCAATTCAAATAATTGCAAGATTGATGATCAATTACCGCACTTGTGAAAAATAACTGGGAATCCCTCACCGTGGATATTCTGAGCGAGTGTTTAAAGCTTCTGTCAGGGAGATCTGATAATCACTGCTCTGTACAGGGTGTCATATCCCCCACTTCTCTCACACCCAGTTGTCTTTTGGCAGGTTGTTTCCAGCTCTATTAAAAAGACCTCATAAATATCAGCTAAATTCCCTTTTCATGCATTTTTCTAACTGCTTCCAAAAAGCTGGTAAGATCATTGGATTTCCAAGGTGTAGGAATGGCAAACTGGGATAAATCCTTCTTCCCCTCTCTGTGCATGCCTTTGAACATTTGATCTGCAGCCCTGAGATCCAGCACCAAAAATTGGTGTGAATTTTATCGCATGCTAAGCCACCAGTGAGCCACTTCTCTGCCGCTGGACAGTGACCTGGTGGAAACTTTCCCTGATTAAAAAAATCAGATAAAGAGCCCCGTCAGCTCAGAAAGGGAGAGAAACCTCACAGGGGCTGGGGAAGGAAAAGCAGAATGCTGAATTCCCTTTGATTTGCTAAAAACTCAGTACTGAACCAAAGCAAAGCTGTCTGGATGCAGAGCAACCTGTGCCAGCACAAAAATGCGGGCGCTGAGGTGAAATGGGAACAGGAACTCCTGAGGGAACCATTCAGCATCAGAGGGGTGGGAGCTCATCGAGCCACGGCCCCAGGGCTGCAAATGAGCCCACAGCTCACAATTATCCCAAAGAACATGAGTGTGATAATGCTGTGGGGCTGTAAAATCAGCTCTGCAGCAGCACAGTCCTTGTGGGCAAGAGGCTGCAGGGAAGGAGAGCTTGGTGGAAGGAGAAGCTGACGCCTTAGAATTTCAGCTTCTGTATTTCCATATCCCTGTGATTCTTCTGTCCAGACTCCACAGACAGTGCTGAGCTCCTGCTCTCCCATTTTTACACAAAACAATTCCTCTGCAGCCCCAAACTCAAGGACACCTCCCTGTGCCAGGCCCCAAGAGATGGAAACAACAGAGAATTGGGGGAGCCAATTTGGAGTCAATGCCTGCATTGGCTGCAGCTGCAATTGGAGGATTCAGCAAATCCCGATGTGCAAATGGACAGAAGTGAGAAAGGGTGAAAAACTTGTGAGCCATTGTCCATTGTGGGTGTGGGACTGCCCTGAATGGCCCTGAAGACCCTGCCATAAATAGAACTGCTTTGGATTTTCTGGATTTTGTCCATCCTCTGGTTTAGGTTTGCCAGATTTAGGCACCAAAGCAACTCCCAGAAAAGACCCAGAGGAATATTCTTCACCTCCAAATCCAAGAAGAGACCTTGGCAGGCAGGGGTGGAAGGGTGAGCAGGAAAATGTCTGGGTGTCACAAAAAGGGGAGAAAACCAGTAAAACACAGCCAGCCCATGGAAATAGGAAGGCACATGTGGGAGATGCTGTTATATAACCCAGAAACCACTGCAGGGGTTTGCAGAAACCCTCGAGACCTTCAGGACCTTCTGGGGGAAGGAGAATGGTCAGGATTCACTGCAAGGCTTCATCTTCTGGTGCAGCAAATAAACCTACAGCTTCTCAAATTGTCCTCAGCAGCACAGGGGGAGGAAATGGGGACTTCAGCCACAAATATCTCAGAGCCAGGACAGCCTTTCTTCAATGCTTTTTTCCTTTTAGAAAGAGTGTCTCAAGGGTTAAACGCTCCATTTATGAATCCTGCCGAGATCTGGTGGTGTATCAAATATACTGCTGTATTTTTAGACAGACGATTCTAAAATTAACCACTCAGCCTTCCTAAAAACAACCTGCCACACTTCAACAGTTCCCACTGATGCAACATGAATACAAAATATGTTTCAGTTCTCTGCCACCAAACAGAAAGAAAATGTTTTTTCCCTCTAAGCAGAGGGAAAGGAGTGTTATCTTGAAGTGAGCAAATCTCTCATCTCAATCCTGCCATCCCTAAAAGGTCCTGCTTGGTGAATCATCACATTTGTGGGGGAAGTAGAAATGACCCTGAAGACCTCTGCACTTAAAAATTCAGGTGGAAGACTCAGGTTTTCTGAGGAAAACAATGCTTCAAAATCAGACATTAAAAGGGATAGGTATTGTTGCATTGGTAGAGTGTTTGCCACAGATTTTCATAATAAAATCAGGTTTTTGTCCTCTATATCAATGGTAAAACCCTTTCTCCATGGGAGTCAGAATTTCTGGAGGATTTCAAAAATTTCAGAATTTCATCCATCATCTTGTCCTTTCTGTTTCTTGTTCAACCTTTAAAAAATGTGCTGTGCAGTAACAACAGAACTTTTAGCTTCCTCAAAAAACAGGGACCACCAATAAGAGTTTTTTTATTTTCAGGCTCTCAGATGGGCTAAGTCCATGTAATTCTTTCAGTGTTGTAGAATTTTGATGATCCTTTACTTGACTGAGGATTTCAGCCTTTCTCTGATGCCTTTGGGGTTTGGTCCTGACTGCAGACGTTGTCCAAGCTCGGGCAGTGAGGTCACTGCAGTTGCCATTTGGTTAAAAAAAGATTTATGGCCTTGGGAAGACAGCTCAAAAACCTCCAATATCGGGCACTCTGCTCATTCCAGAGGACACTGCAAATTTCCATAACTGTTTTGGAAAACAGAGCCTTGCAGAACACAATTTATCCTCAGCCATTTCTGCCAAACCGTTCCCTGTATCAGTTTCAAAGCCCCACATCTTTTGCAGTGTGAAATCAATTATAAAACTCTTACGTTCCTTGGAGACGCTATTCCAGCTAATTTTTTGGAAACGTAAATGATTTCCCTGGTAAGCTGTCATCTTGCTGAACAGAATAATAATCACTGAGGGTTTTGTTCAGGTTTATTCCCATAACTCAAGATTTCAGAATAATTCAAAAGCAGGGTTCATTTTTCTTGATGGGAGACCTCTTGAACATCCAGAATCAGCCTGACCCCAACAAAAACCATCTCATCTCCTATCATGTTATGACAATCACATAAATACATAAATTACTCACTCTTTTATAAAAATAACAATAATTTCAACAGCCAAACGGAGCAATGCTGACTGTGGTGGTGGAGTTCTCACCCCACAGCTCCTCATTACTTCACGAGTTCAAAGCAATTTTGCCATCAGGGTAAAAACTTTCAGAGCACATCACTTCCAGATGACGTTAGTCAGCCCACTTGGGCTTCTCAAAAGCTCCACCGAGACCAGGTACAGGGCTATTTTTACAGCCTGAGAATGCTTTACATGGAAATAAACTGACTTTTAAATCTCCATCTCAGGAGATCTTCTGGGACCACGACTTGTTTGTGCATTCAGGATCCCATTCCGGGGCTGATGAGTGACTCATCCTGCCTGGCACCTTATCTGCACCGTGCCCTGCAATCTGCACAGAGGGATTTTACTACTCCTGGCTGCCCAGGATAAAAGCTGAAGCAGAAAAAGGGTTGGTGGTTGGTTTTTTTTGGGTTTTTTCGTTTTCTTATTTTTTTTTTTTTGTTTTTTGTCCTACGTGTTTTATGGAAAGTTCAACATGTTTTAAAATTGCTGCTTTGCAGTAAAAAACCAACAGAAAATAAAGCTGCCTTTCCTCTGTTGGCTCTTTGGCACTTTCTTGCCTTTGAACTGAATCTCATTGATTTGGGTCAATCGGTGTTGCTCCCCTCCAAAACAGAAACCTCCTCTCAACACATTTGAAAGGCAACACAAACTCGATTTTGTATTTTCCCCATACAAGAAAAATCAAGTCCAGGACTGCAAGAACTCAAGATTAAGCACAAACGAGCAAAGCACCCCTGACATCAAGCAGGAGCCACACAAACATCTCTCCCGCTTTTCATGTGCTCACCCCCGGGTACCCAGTGCAATTCCTGCCTTGGCAAGCCCCTCTGATTTAAAATCTGCATTTTATCCACGCCAAACGCCCTGATCCTTACCAGACAGAAGAGCAGGGTGACTAAATAAATGCCTACAGTTTCCCTCTGAGCAAATCAATGCCTTTTAGGAAAAAAAAAAAAATAAAAAAAAAGTCTCTTAAGATTAAAATAAACCAGGTGATAAACAATTAAGAAATCTCTAGGGAAGTTGTTTCAGTAATTAATTTCTCTCACTATGAAAATATATTTTATTTCTGGTCTGAATTTCTCCAGAAGTTTTCTCTAGGCTGACCTTCACCTATCTCAATGTGCTTTTTTTTCCTGCATGGAAGAGCTGTATCCTCCCAGGGAGGGTATTTCTGTTGAGACTCTCACAGAAATGTGACCAGGTTTACACTTAACCTCCTAAGGAGTGAACCTGAAGAGAAAGTTATTAAATGACTTGACAAAAGTTGTAATCTAAGGCCACTTCTTATTGCTTTTAAAATCCCTTTACACTTCTTTTAGTATTTTCACAGAAATACAAATATCAGACTTGCATAAAAACGTACCAGTTTCTCCAGTTCAGGCTGTGTTCGATGCCGTGAGTTCAAGAAGCATCTGGACAATGTTCTCAGCCATGTGTGTGATTTTTAGGGGCATCCTGTGCAGGCCAGGAGTCGAACTCGACGATGCTTGTGGGGATATTCTGTGGTTTTATGATTCTATATCCCAACCCCTCTAAAAACTCTATCAGAATGTCAGAGCATCACATTGCCCACAGATGCAGCACTTTGTGCCACCCAGGGGTTTCTCCTAACCCTGTTGTGGGTGATACTGAGCCCTTCAGTGCTGCACTTTCAAACCCCTGGAGGAAATTGCTCATTCAACCAGGCAGATGCAGGAAAATGCTGATGGTTATGCCCCTTGTTGAACAAAAAATATTGTTGGAATAGTCACAAGTGCAGGAAGTATCATTTCTCCTTGGGAAGGGGAGGAAAATAAAAGGGAAGAAGGTGAATGCTGAATCCTTCAGGCTCTGAGCTCTTGCTGTGTTTGAGGGTTCAGTGACACCAATTTCTCAATGTCACAATCCTTGCTCAGCTCTGAGAAAGCGCCTGCCTTGGAACAGCCTGGAAAGGTGATCCAGGCTGGGCAAAGGAAACCTCCCTGCGTTTGAACTCCACACCTGTTGATGGTTCATCTCCTACTTGAGCTGCCTAAAATC
The DNA here is from genome assembly GCA_009741485.1 of Malurus cyaneus samueli. Taxonomy (NCBI): domain Eukaryota; kingdom Metazoa; phylum Chordata; class Aves; order Passeriformes; family Maluridae; genus Malurus; species Malurus cyaneus. The sequence goes on along the minus strand of CM019217.1, from coordinate 1,327,738 downwards.
TGAAATTCTGTGATTTGAATCAGCAGAGATGTCACAATGTTGTCTCTTCGCTGAGCTCATTGTGTTGTGGTGCTATGAGATGACCTGACATGGAATATGCACAGAATTCACTCACCCACAGGGCTTTTCATTTTGTTATTGCACTGGTTTCGTGGTCCCTCTTCATTTTTGGGTCTAATCTCCTAGACTGTTTTAACTCAAGGAACAGAAACCTTGATAAATTCACAGTGAACTGTTTCCACTCTCCCTTCTCAACAGCCCAGTTCAGTCTGGAAATGTCTACGAGCTGGTTTAGTAAAATCAGGAGCCTGGTACAGTTAAAACCTTTTATTTTACTTCTTTATTGCATTGTCTGTCTAGACAGGATCTATTTATACTTGGCTGCACACCTAATTGAGACAAATAAGTTCATTTTGGTAGAAGCCAAGCCCAAAATGGCACAGGCCTTGCCATCCCTGATCTTCAGACCTGAGCCATCTCACCGTGCACCTATCACGGGTCTGCAAAGGAGGAATTTGCAGACAAGGACAGAGGGGACACAGGGAGGAGGGGATTTCAAGTCCCACAGCTCATCCTCTGCATGCCAGAGCACACAGACAATCTGATCTGAGTGCCATTAGTCAGTGGAGAGCCTCACCAACACCTCTCTCTCCTCCTCTCCAGACTCCCACCACTGTGATTAGGCTTCATTCTCTGATCAGTGCAATCTTCAAGGGAAGATAAAAACCCACAATAAGTCACACCTACCTGGAACATCCTGCATCATGGGCTAAAGTGATTTCCACACCCATGGGATGGGTTAGCAAATCCTGGTGCCATCTGCCTTGATAAACTGCTGATATTCTTTATCCAGATCAAAGGCCAACGCTTCCTTGGGGGGCTAATAAAGCTATTTCCTTCTCTAATATCTTGAAATAATGTCACTCCTAATCCCTTTAGGCCAGCCTCTCCACCAAAATGCTGATCAGGACCCGAGAAGAGCAAATGCTCAACTCTTTCACCTGAGCACAGGATGGTTTCAGTAATTGTTGTGATGTACCTGTGAGCAGGACCCATCAGTGGCTCTGAGATCAGCTTGCTGCTGATATCCACATTGCACATTGAATTGGTTCCACTTGGACCAGAGCTATTTCTGTTTAATTGCACAGAAAATGTTTGTGCGGGGTCTCTTCCCACCCCAAGCATTCTGTGATCCCACAAACCGTGGTGCAGTCTGGAGGGGGCTGCAAAGGACCTCTTCTCCATGTGGCCATAAAACTCTTCCCAGTAAATGTACACTTGGAGGAGGTTTCCTGGTTAAATCATGCTGAGTTATGGCAGAAAGTTGCTGAGAGCAAGACTGATAAATCACAGGTAGGAGCAAACTGAAAGGAACTCCTGCTCAGCATTCTCTAGCCATAAATCCCAGACATATTAACAAGTTGCTCTTTGATTTATTTTCTTTTTCCTCCTGGCTGTTTTTTCTCCCAAAGTGTCCCCATCCCTCCATGTTCACCAGAACTAGCTGTTCATCAGAGACACTGCCCAGTTGTCAGTGAAATGATTGAAAAATAATTTTTTTGTTTTCACTGTTAGCTCTGTCAAGGTTCTCAGGGCTCATTTCTCTTTCTCTCATTTCCAGTGTCCTATGGCTGGTGTCCCACTCTGATGGATGGAAAGCATCACAAAGATGTCCCGGTCTGGTTTTGTCCATTGTCCTGGTTTTGGAGTTTTGGAGATGAAGATTAAAAGTTCAGGATTAAGGAGGAACATTCCCAGACAGGGGAGAGCTCCAAAACCCAAAACACTGCTTACAAAAACAGGATCAGTGCCTTTGGACATGGCTTGAGGGAGAGGGCATGTGGCTACTGCTCCTGGCTCCAGTCAGTGCTGTCAGCCTCTAAATGTGATACAATCACACCTTTGGTGCAGCAAAAGCTTCTCTTTGAATCCCAGGATTATTTAATCTGGATCAAATTTTACAGAGTTCCTCCGTCACATCTCCAGCTAGATTTCTGAAGAAGCAGAATCAAAATTGTTGAAGGTTTCCTGAGGTTAAAAAAAAAAGGCCTCTGTGGCCTCTTAATTGCCTCAAAAAAGGCAAATTCGACATGTACATTTGGGGCTTTGTCCTTGGTGTCTGTGGTGCTCAGCTGTGACATCAGTGACACTTTTGTTCCTCCCTGTACCTCACAGGACTGGTAAATTCAAGAATAAATGAGATTTGAGGGCTGGTCATGCCCATCGTTAAGAGGTCCCTGCCAAAGCCAGAGATGGTGAATGGGTTTTGAAGGAAGCCCTGGGGACATGAAAGAGCAGCTTTTACACAGAGCAGGTCTTGTGTCAGATTTCTCTTTTGACAAACTCTTCGTTTCGGGAAGGGATGGAGACACCAATTAAATGCTTTGTGCTAAGAAAAGCCATTAAATACTTGGACACTGAAAGTTTGAAAACCAGCTGGTTTCAGCTCCCAAAGTTCATATTTTTCATTTTTCTGGGGGAAAAAAAAAGAAAAAGTGGCAGGCAATATACCAATTCTGAGCCATTGTTTCCATACATAATGAAAATGCCTGAAACTGGAAGGGAATGAGAAAAATACTCAAATTGCTCAATGCAGAGCTCCTGCCCCATCACACCCTTGCTTGCCTGCCTTTACATCACTTGATGTGCAGTTATTCCCCCAAAAAAGGCATTTTCACCTTTTTAAGTGGAAACTTCGTGATGGGACAGAAGCAGGAAGATCCACTAAGAGAGCTGAGACTGTCAGAAAAGGCATTTTTGCTGGAGAATAGAGAGAAAACTTTTTTTTTTCTTTTTCCTTGTCTTATGACTGCCCTGTGAGCTTTCAAAAATTGCATAGAAATCCTCATTATCATGTTGTAAAAAAAGGCAGTAGTAAATAGTAAGGAGAATATCAGGAGAGCGACGAGTTTGCAAAAGTGCAAAACTTACCATGCACAGGAGTTCTTTGAGTTTTTTGGTGACTTTTGCTAATAAACCTTTTTCTAGTGCCTCTACTCCCTGCCCACACTGCAGCTGCAGAGGATTTTCTAGACAGATTTGAGGAACTGGAGTTTGGGAATAAAGGTATAATGAGGTGGGGGACAGTCTTTTCCTCCAGGTAATAAGTGACAAAACAAGAGGAAATGGCTTCAAGTTTTGCCAGGGGAGGATTAGATTGGATATTAGAAAAATTTCCTCATGGAAAAGGTTGTCAAGGATTGGAACAGGATGCCCAGGGCAGTGGTAGAGTCCCCGTTCCTGGAGGGATTTGACAGCCCTGTGGATGTGGCATTTGGGGACATGGTCAGGGGTGGCCTTGGCAGTGCTGGGGGAATGGTTGGACTCAGTCTTTGAGGGTTTTTCCAACCTAAACAATTCTGTTATTCCATAACATCACAGAAGAGTTTCTAAAGAGGTTTCCAGCTGCCCAAGAAGGAGTTACAGCAGCAAGGCTGTCGCTCCCACTTTTGTGTTTTTCTGTCTTTTTTCTTCTTAAATATTTCACCCAGACCCTACAAGCATTTTTGGCTTGTTATCCAAACAGCATCAGTGCCAGAGGGATTGAGTTCATCCCACCCTGCAAACCTGGATCCTGCTGGCAGGTTCCCAAAGCTGCATCTGAAGGACATTCCACAAATGCCAGGATCCAGCTCTCCAAACCCCACCAGATCTCTTTAACCCATTTTTTTTTTTATTTTTTGGAAGGCAAGGATGTGACTGTTGATCATTTTGGGGTGAATGACCCAGAAATGCCTTCACAAGTCTGGTAAAGCATGAGGAAAAAGGAGATTTATAGTTCTGACCCCAGTCCAGCCTGGCTATGGCTCTCTGCAGCCTTTGTGTTCATGCAGAAGTGATAATTTTATTAATTATTTTTACTGCACTCATTTGTTGAGCACCAAAACCCATCATCAATAACAGCATTATCCAGCGTGTGTTCTCATGCAGCTTGTGCAGCCCCATGCAACAGTTTGGAGACTCTCCAAGAGGATTTCCCCTGGGATCTGGCTCTGCAGCCAAGCAGCTTCCACTGCTATGAAACGTTTCCTGCTGCACTCTGTGTTTATTCCCTCGGGAGCCCCCTCACCATTTCCTGTCCCGTTGCTATCGGCCCCTTCACACGTTTCACATGGATCCCTTGGCATCTCAGCCTGGACATTTGGTGACATCCCTGAGCCATGGCAGTTTTGGAAGGATGGTCCCAAATTCACATTTTGGTCATTAAACAAAAAGGTTTTCCCTTAGAGCTGGTGTTGGGATGAAAGTTGCTGCTGGTGGATGCAATCACGTGCCCAAACAGAAAAATCCATGTTCTGAGCTGTGTGTTTGTCTCCTCACAAAACCATGGCTGTATTTTCCCTTCTGATGAAACACCACCAGAGGCAGAAAAAGAGAGGTGGGGAGAATTATAAAAAACATAAGGGGTCATGAAAGAAACTTCCTCATCCACACCTCACAGCTCCGTGCAGTCTGCACTGAGCCTCAAGAGCGAGGATTTATTTTTAATAATGACATGGGGAATGACATGTGAAAGGGTGGGATTGTGGGGTATCATTTAAGGAGAAAATGAACATGAAAAACCAGAACAGGGATGCCCCTGCCCCAGCTGAGGAGCTGAACTCCAGATTCCTGGTGGAAATTAATAATTTCTTCTGCTTCCCATCTGTGGCAGATGAGGGGTAGCCAACCATAGAATCACAGAATATCCACAAGGATCATCCAGCCCAACTCCTGGCCCTGCACAGGGCACCCCAAAAATCCCACCCTGAACCTGAGTGAATTGTCCAAATGTTTTTTGAACTCTGGCAGGTTTTGTCTGCCCAAAATCCCAGTCCAATCACATCTCACGGTGCTGCCTGTGCACACGGAGCTCAGCGAGCTCTTCCCCTGCATTAGGATAAGCAGGCTTTTATTTTTTGCTTTGTTGTTAGAGGGGTTTTTGTCTTTTTACTCCATATTGCCAAATAAAACTGAAAAACACAAGGAAATTATGAAAAATTACAGTGTCGTTTAAGCTAAGAAGCTTTCACTAAGTATCTTAATTATTTTGAAAAGATGGGGAAGGGGTGAGCATCCCTGAGACAATGTTAGCTCCTAAAGAAGAATAAGATACTGCAAGAAATAACCAAAGCAAAACAAAAAAGTGTGTGAACGACCTGTTGCCATGGGAACAACGTTTCTCAAACTGATGTCAAACATTCTGCAAAACGATCTCTCCCAGTTGTAAAATGCAAAAGTGATGAAGGAGGCGACAAAAGGAGGCTGTTGGTGTTTTATTTATACGATTTTTGTATCTACCTGTTCGCCTGCGTGGTGAGCATATATCACACCCACGCTCCCGCCCACAGACATTGTGTGATCTGATTTTCTCAGTTCTGCTCCAGAAATTCAGGGGTGATGGGGAAGGGGAGGAGGAGGAGGAGGAGGAAGGAGGAGGAGGAAGAAGAGAAGGAGAAGAGAAGGAGAAGGAGAGAGGAGGAGGAGAAGGAGAAGGAGAAGGAGAAGGAGAAGGAGAAGGAGAAGGAGAAGGAGAAGGAGAAGGAGAAGGAGAGAAAATAAAATAGATAAAATAGCTTGAGATTTGGCAAGAAATAAAGTATCTCTGCATCCTTTTAGCACCAGGTGGATGCTGGCTGAAGGGACAGGTTTGGTGCTGATGAAGATTCCCAGATCCTTTCCTGCCAGGCTGCTTCCCAGCACAAACTGACCCCTGGGGTGAACAAGGCTGATCCTCCCCATGTGCAGGAGAGTTCACTGAGGTGACAGAACAGAACAATTGATTGTTCCTCACCCCTTCGTGTTGCAAAGGGAGGAACACGGGCGGGTGATGCCCTTCTGTGCTTGAAGGCAGGGTGAACACAACGAGCTGCTCTAAGGACAGAGCTGAGACCTGTAAATTCCTGACATTGATATTTCTGCAGCTACCAGAGAAAGCATCTGGGTTCCCTGATGAGATCTTGAAAAACCAAGAAGAGCTACCATGATTTGCAGCAAAGCAAGCAGAAGAGACAGAATCATCATCCCTGAGGGCTGGAGTGGATTTGGAAGCAGCAGCTTTAGCAAGGTTTTTATTTTTCTGTGCAAAACAAGGAAGATTTTTCCCATTTGGCCACACCAGCCTCTGGTTCATCTTGTCCCTCTCCTGTCCTTGCAGTGACCATTCCCCTTCCACAATCTGGGCCAGCTTCCACCCCACAAACTATCCCCTGGATGGTGACAACATCCCAGATTTCATCCCAAACACAGCCTAACAAGAAACCTCTACAAAGGCCAGCCTCCAAAATTACACCACAAAGCCATGGAAGAAAACACAGGTTGATGATGTCCTAAATCCATAGAAAAAAAAAGGGCAAAAAATTACAGCTTCTGTAAATCTGAGCAGCTCCTTTTCCCAATAACTCTTTGGTTCCTCACATGGAATCTGTAGAAGAAGCACAACTTCAAAGGGTGCAACACCTGCTTGATGACCTCAACCAATTTTGGGGGCATAAACCTGGACTAAAATACTGCAGATAATTATTCAGATGGGTCTTTGTTGCTGAAGCAGGATTTTGTTCTACACAAAACTGAATGCCTTTTCTTATTATTATGCCTTTATTCTGTGTTTCAGTTGATGAAATTTTGCCACTGGATGAAAGTAAGTTTATTTGGGATTTCTATTCAGGAGAAAACCAATTTTGTGCAATCAAAACTGTTTACAGGAAGCACCTGATTTCAGTAAATTGCCTGTTTCTAAAACAGAAAATCTGCAAGAAAACATGAGGAAAACCGTGATATTACACATCCTATCTTTAACATTTCCACCAGAAAAATTGATGTTTTCTCATATGAAACAAACTTTCACGATAAACCTGGCACTGCTTCATACAAGTATCTACTTTTAAAGGTTGAAAGAAGGATAAACAGAGCCATCCTTCCTCCTCTTTTGCACCTGCTCTGGGATTTGTAAATTCAATTTACAGCTTTGAACTCTCTGCAGAGGTGCACCAGTAAATCCCCAGCACTCCCTGTGAACATCCACCTCTGCCAGCAACCATTCTCCAAAATGAAAATAAAACTCACTGCTCTGTGTGATACTTTGTTCTTCTGTCCAGATTTGGGGATTTAACTGGATTGAGGGGTTTTGCTGTTTTATTGCCTGGAGTTCCTAACCTGGGGCAGCTGCATTTTTGTGCTGTTTGCAGCTCACAAAATACTTTGGAGTCCTTCAAGGTAGCCCAAATTCCAGATCCCAGCTGATGGTCTGGAGCTTGGCCAGATCCACGGAAATGGGGAGTTTGAGGGATTTTTAACCTTCTGGTGAGATGCTCCAGCATGTGGAAGAGGCCTCAATCCCTTTCAGACATCTTCTAGAAGATACCAGCTTTAAGAGCTGAAAATGAACATTTTCCTAAGCTGGGCTTTGTGCTGTGTTTGTATTCTCCAGCTACTGAACCCCACATGAAGCAAAAAGAGGGCAGAGACCACTGCACCTTCTAATATCCAATATAAAGTTACTGGGAAAAAGGAAAATCAGAGCATCAATGTCCCCTCTGCTTGTATCCTCCGTGTTCTTATATCTCCTAGAAATTCCAGAGCAACCACCCCTGAAATTTCCATGCCTGGAATTGCAGAGAGGATGGGTGGAGCTTTCTAATTTCATTTGTTTGTATTTTGTTGGTTTTTTTTTTTTTGGAAACAAGCTGAAAGGATGAGCTGTTGTTTAGATCTGGCTCAGTGCCAGGTTGCAGTTTGAGAACTCCAAACAGCCTGGAGGTTAAACTTGGGAGAGAGTAGATCTTGTGCTTTCACTTAAATTCATGAACATGAGTGCTGTTGCTTGGCTTTCTGGCTTCCAAGGGAAAAAAAAAAAAGGCTTGATTTATTCTGGATTGCTCCAAGCCTTTCCCTTCCTTCCCTGCCACTGTTCATGTGCCACTGCTTTAGAAACAGCAAGGTCTCGAGGAATGAGATGAGTCTACAAGAGGAAGAGCTTTTAAGGTGAATTTTCAAGCAAATCCAAAAGGAAAAAAAGAAGACTTTTAAAACTCCAGTGATGTCATGGGCTATTTCTGGATGTTGAAGTCCCAACACTGTTTGGGGAAGAGCCCAAGAGTGGCAGTGAGATGGTCTAGAGATGGAATTTCAGCCCTTTGGACAAAGCCCTCTTGTTTTATCCAGTGTTTCACTCCAGTCTTGAACCTGCAGCAGAGCTGGCACTGACGTGGTCAGGAAGTCAGACCACAGGGGAAGCTGACCCAATGAATTTGGCACATCTGACCCAATGAATTTTCAAGAGGGAATATGACAAATTAATTGTGAGGGTGGAGAAACACAACTTTGGGGATGGGAGACATTACAAGCTGCAGCACAGACACCATCTGTGGTTGTGGCCAGCACAGGGTGTCTTTTTACCTCTTTTTAAACCTCCAGGTGTGGATTTACTGTGGAAGATAAAGCTTATTTATCCCACTGTACGGCTGCTTTTCCTGATGTGCCTCCAGATATTCCTGCTCTGTTTCACTTCAGCAAACTGACAGGAGTCTGCAGAAGAAACAAACTGGATTTGGGGTTGAAACAATCTGGAAGTGGCCTAAAAATCATCTCATGCATCATAAATGCATCCTGAAAGTTTTGAATAGATATTGTGCCTCTTCTGTCTGCTTCTGCACACTTCCCTGGTGTTAAAGTGTGATGGTGACCGTGGACAGGAAGGGTTTTGTTTCCAGAACTGACAGAGGGATGTGATAATTTATTTTGTAAATTATTGAACTCTGACAGTGAGATAAGATATCAAATCCATGCCTGGATTCCCAGAGTGACATGTGGAATTGGCATTGCAAAGAGGTGACCTGCTGGACTGAGTAATGCCTGCAAAAATTCCCTTGGAGCCTTCATTTTGATGAATGCATTTAATTAGACACGATGGATACACAAAAAGTTCGTCAGCAGGACTAAAAATACACCGTGAACAAAGAGCCATAGAAAATAATGGGGTTTTGTGCTTTCCTTTGTTTACTCGGGGAGAAATTGGAAGTGTTCCATGTGTTTGGACTGGTGCAAGTGTCAGTGAGAGCAGAGAGCCACCAGTCCTGGCTCTCCACTGGTTTCCAGCTCAGCTCCACAGGTCTCTGCTGGGTGTGGGAACGATCCCTGCCCATTGTCCACCAGCTGGAATCCATAACCCAGATGCCTCCAGCCCCACTGAGGCGGTTTGGCAGCAGCCAGGCTGCAGAGGGTTGGAAATGAGAAAGCGCAGAGGCTCGGCTGGTGCGGGCTGATAGCGCTCCATCCCCGCGACAGCAGAGCCGGCCCAGCCTCCCGGCTGCCTCAGGGAACAGCTCATCATTTGTGCTCCTTTGTGCTCTGTGCAGCTCCACCTGGTTCATCCAGAGGCCACCTGTGCCATCTGAGGTCGGTGTCACCTCAGCCAAGGTCTGTAAATCAGGTCATTGAGTCGCCGGTTCTTTTTCTTACAGTACCACTGAATTCCGTGCCTTTGTGCACATCTCAGTGTTCACAGATCCAAAGGGTTGAAAAAAAAAAGGTGGCACAAAGCCACAGGTTCTGCCTTTTTTCAGGCAAAATTTCTGTGGGAGAGGGAAGCTGGAGGGTGTTTGAGGATTTCTCCCTTAGGCTGCCCCGAAACACAAATGGAACAAATGAACAAGCTGGTTTTGAAAAAGCCAGATTAAAGTGCCTCCAACACATTGCATCACTGCTTCTGCCACGGGGGCTTCCACAAAGGAAAAGCAGATTTTAGTGAAATAAGGCTTTGGGATAACTTTGTTTTTCCAGGAAATTTCTTTCAGGTAAAAGAAATTGTTTCCTGAGGATATTTTACTCAGCCTGCTGTAGGCAGTTAACAGATGCAGTGACTTCCATGTTGTTTGTGGAAGAAAAGTACTCCTCAAAATGGGGAATTTGGAATGTTCAAAATCTGATTAATCTGCTCTGCAGCCCTTTACTTCCCTCTGGCCAAAGGAATTTGGTCTCCTAATTATGAACCAAGCATGAAGCCACCCATAGGTATTGGGGTGGCACAAAACAAAACACGACCTCCAGCCCTGTGTGTGTCTGGGGCCATCCTCTAAAATATGAAGCAATGAAAAAATAAATTTGTCACAGCACAAACTTTTGAAAACAGTCAGGGCTGAAGCCCAAGTGCATTTTAAATTGCAAGCACATCTTGTCCTCCCATTTGACATACAAGGGACCATCCCAAACTGGCTACTGCCCCTGAGGAGATGCAGAAATGGCACAGAATCTCTGAAACTTTGGGAATTAATTGAACCATAAGGGCTGTCCAACCCTGGCACAGGAATCCCCATCTCTGGAGAGCTTTAAAAGCTGTGTGGATGTGGCACTTGGGGACAGGGCTCAGTGGTGGCTTTGGCAGTGCTGGGGGAATGGATGGACTCAAGGATCTTGGAGGGTTTTTCCAACCTGAATGATTCTCTGATGCTCTGGAAAGGTCCAGGAAGGCTGCTCAGAATCCTCCCCTCTCACCAACTCAAAGGTGTCTCCCAAAGGCAACAGGTCCCAGAAATCAGAGACTCCAGCTCACCTCACAGACAGCTCTCCCTGGAGCCCAGAGCTCAGGGTAACTTCTTATTTTAGTGTTTTTCTGTCCATGAGAATTGTTATTTGATAATAATGGTGCCTTTGGCTCATTTCTGCGTTACTTGTAGGTGAATGTGCTGCTTTCTTCTCACACAAACCATAAGAATATTTAATTTTGAAGCTTGGCATTATCAGCACAACATTCATTGGTGGTTCAGAGAAAGCATCCACCCCATAAAATCTGGATCTGAAGGGAACTGATATTTGTATCCAGAGTGAGCAGAAAATGCCATGCTGTCAAAAAAAAAAAAAAAACTACAATTTGTGGGTGGGGAAAGTTGATTTTGGTTTGGTTTTGGCTTAAAAAAAAGGACATAAAGCAGCGTGGAACAAGAAGAACCAGTTCCAAAGTGGGGCAGGGCGAGCATCTTTGTGTCGAGGAGGAAAAGGGGATTCTGAGAGCTCTCCATGGGAGCAGGAAAAGGAAAGCTCTGTGAAATTTCTCCCTTTTTGCCACGAATTCCCCGAGTCACCCAACACAGAGCTGTCCCTCTGAGGAGTTTAGCTTTGCTTTAAGGAGATGTTAAGACAAAAGGTGGGAGTGGGCAGCTGGCTTTGTTCCTGTTCTGGGCAGGTTTTCACCTTCACACTCAGCCTTCAGCTCCCAAAGCCGTGCCAATGGCAAAACACAACCAGAAAATGACTCAAACTGTGGCAAGATCTCACCCTACAAGCCTCCAGAAAAATTTATCAGGAAGGGCTGTGCTGTAAATAAATACCTTTCAGTGTACCTTTCCAAAAAGCAAGGCAGACTGGGTGCCCAGGGAGTCAGCAGAACAACAACCACCATGGTTTGATGATTTCCCCCTGATGGATGCTCCTTGCCCTGAGGAGCTCAATTCATCAACCCGAGCTCCTCTTGTCAGGCTGGACAGCTCATCCCCAGCTGATGGGAGCCCAATACCACAGGAACAGCCTCTGCTTGTGGTTTTCATCCCCAGCTGGTGTCGGTGTATAAACACTGAATCTGCACTCAGAGTTAATCACTGCTAATCAAGTGAGAGCCCGTGCAGTAAATGCACCTTGCCAGGTCCTTGTGTCACAGCAGGGTTTGCAGGAACTGATGTTGGCCAGATGTTTGCTGCTGTGCATTAAATTCTTCTCCATCAACTGTTCACAGCTGTTAAAGAGATTAGTGAGCCCTCTTGAACTCGATTTGTGACAACTCAGATCTGTAAATGACAAACATTCTTCTTTCTTGCCAAAACAAACTAACAAAAAAATTTACTGTTGAGTGACTGGAAGTATTTAAACTAACCAGCATAAAAAAAGAAACCTGGATGAAAGTGAAATTTAATTTCAAGAAGGGATTTTCTAATGGCCAACAATTTTATTTCTCCAGGTTAATCTGTATTTTGATGTTTTCAGCATTGTCATTTGAAAAATGAGAAAGTAGGGCACAAAACAGGGGTATCAAAGTGGGACAGGGGTGTAAAATAGTCCTTCAGTTGGGAAAAAAGTGAGAAAATTTGCACATCAGTTCATTTTTCCAAACACACTGCTCAGCCACTCAGCCAGGGCATCAGTCACCCGTGAGTTTCTGCACTTCTTTCTCTTCAACCCTTTGTCACTGAGCCTTTCCCAGCAAATGGAAATGTTCCTGCTGGGCTTGCTGGTGTCCCAGAGCTGGCCCATCCTCCAAGGGCATTGTCCTCTGCTGTGAAATCATCCTCAGGTTCCTCTGGGCACTGACTCCCAGCAGAGCTCAGCCGCATGAAGATGGAGGGAGGGAGAACCATTGAGGAGAAACAGCTCTCGGTCATTTAAATTTTCACTTGATTTGCCATTTTTGACTCATGCAGCTCCTGCCCATTCAGCTCTGTGGTCTCTGAGCTTTCATTCACCCTCTTGAGCTGTTCTACATGGAAGGAGCTCATATCAAGGATTATTTATTTTCTTTTTTTTATTTCTTTTTCTTTTTTTTTTTTTTTTTTTTTTTTTCCAAAGGCTCAGGGCAAACAGACACAGCAGCGTGGGTATCTCCCACTCCTGTATTTGGACACAGAGGGAAACAAAGTTTTCTGGAGTAAAGCCCAAGCTGGTGGAGAAAGATCTGGTTGTTGAGAATCAACAATAATTTTAGGAAGACAGACCAGAAGCTGGAGGCAGGTTGTAAATGTGAGGCTAAATTTGGAATGGCTGTGATTTTTATGACCAAATCGGAGAGAATCTGTCTCTCATTTTGCTGCATCTCTCTGGCGCTTTTTCAGGGGGTTTTCAGAGGCTTTTTCATACTCTTGTAAGATGGCACCCTGAGGTCTGGGGGTGATGCAGCCATCAGGGGATCCCGGAACAGGCACAGCTCTGTCCTAGGGTGGGGAGGAGAATTTCACAACAGAAGACAGAACACATTAAAAGGGAAACATATTCTCTGTCTCCTTCCACAGTGAGTGAATCCCTGCTTCCCTGCAGCAAGCCAAGTGAGTGTTTTGTCAAAGCCAGCAGTTCCTAGGATTTAATTTGCCGTGGGAGGCTGTGTCAGATCACAAAGGAAAGCAGGATAACCCCAGCAGAGACAGCAGCACCGAAGCAGAGCTGCTCCACGGTGCAGCAGCAGGTATTTTGTATTTTCTGTCAGAACAGGTTGTTTTGAGCACTTTGACACAACACTGGAGACCACACAAATCCTTCTTCTACATATTCCCAGCACTGCACTCAGTTAAGTTCCTTTTAATGAGATAAAGGACAGCCCCGGGCTGGAGTCAGCTGGGAGCAGAGCCTGACTCGAATCCTCAACATGCTGCTGAGTGCTGAGACAAAGCTGAGTAATCCTGGAAAATAAATCTGTGGGGCTTAGCTCTGTTCACAGTGAGAAGGTGCAATTCAGTCACCCTGGGACATCCATGGGCAGCAATCCAGACACAGCAGAGGATGGTGCATCTCCTGAATTGGGTTATCAGCACTGTGTCAGCACAATTCTCCCCTGGAGGCACCAGCTCGTCCTTTTTGCCTCCAGTGGAAGGTCACGGGAACTGGCTTGGGGTAAGACAGCTCATCTTAGATTTCTGAAAGTCAGGGCAGAGAGGCAGCCCCAGTAACCACTGCTAGGTGCTATATCTGTGAAATGGGAATAATGGAAAATGGAATAATATAAAATGGGAATAATGGAAAATGGAATAATGTTAAATGGAATAATGGAAAGTGGGAAAAAAGGAAAATGGGAATAATGAGAAATGGGAATAATGGAAAATGGGAATAATGGAAAAAGGGAATAATGGAAAACAGGAATAATGGGAAACAGAAATAATGGAAAATGGGAATAATGGAAAATGGGAATAATGGAAAATGGAATAATGTTAAATGGAATAATGGAAAATGGGAATAATGAGAAATGGGAATAACGAGAAATGGGAATAATGGAAAACAGGAATAAGGGGAAACAAGAATAATGGAAAACGGGAAGAATGGAAAACGGGAAAAATGTAGAATGGGAATAATGCAGAATGAGAATAATGGAGAATGGGAATATTGTAAAATGGGAGTAATGTTGAATGGGAATAATGTAAAATGAGAATAACTCCAAATGGAAATAACTAAAATGGGAACAATGTAGAATGATAATAATGATTCTGTGCAGCTCAAGGCAGCTTCAGCAGTGAGTGGTTGGGGGCACTGAGGAAGCTTCATGGGAGAGTGTGAAGCTCCTGGTAATGATGAATTTCACCCCATCTTTCACCAGCGCAGATAAATCATTTTTCATGAGATTAGAGCTCATCAGTAGCTTTGCAAAACAAGATAGGCAGGACTGCAGTGAGCAGGAGTCCTCAAGCCTCCTTTAATTATGATTTTGATTTAGGAGATAAAAGAATCCAGTTAGCACTGGTTGGGGCATCATCCCTCCAGGCCTGAACTGATGATGAATAACTGCAGCGGTCCAGCTGCCCCTCCATCCGTCTGCTCACCCACTCCTATGGGATTTCTCAAATGGAGAACAGTGGTTTTGGGGTGTTATTTGTGAATTTTGATTGGGAGTGGGCAGAGCAGCTGGCAGGAGCTGCAGAAGAAGAGCTGAGTTCCAGTGGCACAAGGAGGGAGCTCTGCTCTTGGCCAGTTTCAGCTGACATCAAACAGAGAGTAAATTTAAATGGGATATTGGGAAGGAATAGTTCCCTGTGAGGGTGGGAGGCCCTGGCACAGGGTGCCCAGAGAAGCTGTGGCTGCCCCTGGATCCCTGGAAGTGTCCAAGGCCGAGTTGGACAGAGCTTGGAGCACCCTGGGACAGTGGAAGATGTCCCTGCCCATGGCAGGGGATGGCCTGAGATGGTCTTTGAGGTCCCCTCCCACCCAAATAATTCCATGAATCTCTGATTTTCTGCCCGCACTGACCTGCAAGGTGATTCCACTGCCTCATCCCCTTGGAAGATGCAGCTGCAACTTTTCTGATTCACAGTGGTTTTTGTTGATTCTGTTGTCAATCCAATGAGGCAGCGATGGTGTGGATGAAGCCCAAGGGAAACCCTCTGCTGAAATCCTCCCCTGGAACCACAGGAAGGTCACAGCCACTTCCCTGCATCTGCCAGAGCCACCCCTTTCCCATCCCTCCCCTGCTCTGGGGACAGGCACAGCGCCACTGCCAGAGCCGAGCTTGTCCCAGGGTTCATCAGAAATTCTTCTGGGGAAGGAATTTGCTGCTGCAAGAAGCCAGATTGCACGAGCAGGCAGATGTTTGCAAGCAAATGTCCCAAGGAAGATGGAAATCCCAAGACACATCTTTCTCGGAGCTCGCATCTCGAGTGCTGTCAGGATGCTCTGATCGCTCGCTGGAGACAAAATATGCAGAGAGGAGCAGCAGAGGCAGAAAGAGGTGGAAATTTCCAGATGATGCCTTCCTTCATGATGAGAGATGAGATTTGTTTACAGCGGGCAGCTGTGCTCTGAAATCCCACCAGAGACTGAGGCCTGGAGATCGGTGGAGGTGAGGAAAGTCTGCTCCTAATCTGATAAAACAGATAAAATATTGTCCTGGAGAACAGAAAAAGGGCCTGGCTGCACTCCTGCACCAGTTTGTGTCAGACAACTCCCTTCTGCCACCCAGAGTGGCTACAGCCCATTGTGAATGACCCTCTTTCACTCCCACATCCTCTTTCAAACAACATCTGGTTTTTCTAGAGTTCTAGGACACATTTCAATCCATTTCTACAGAGCCATCTCTGTAACCTCTGGTGTGAAGAACCATCTGTCATCTCTGCAAATCAACAGGCTGGAACACCTTCAGGTCCCCAAGGTTGAGCTTTTCAGCATTTCCTCACACCCAGGAAACCGAGGGCTGGAAGAAGTGGCCAAGAGCTTCCTCTAAAGCTGTGTAAGGTCCTTGTAAAGGCACAGCTCTCCTCTCCCATCACCCAAAAAGTGGGGTGACTGCTGTAGCTCCTACAGAGACATCAGCTGCAGGCAGACACAGATTTCCCCCATTTCTGTGTTCATTCCTTCTCTTCTCCTGGGAAATTATCCAGGCTTGTGCATATTTCAGCTGCTGCAAATCTTTCTTCTATTGTAGCACCCAAAACTGCGACAATACTGTGTTAGGGGAGGTTTAGGGTGGGTATCAGGAAAAGGTTCTTCTCCCAGAGGGTGGTGGGGCACTGAAAAGCCTCTCCAGGGAATGGTCACAGCCCCAAGGCTGCCAGAGCTCCAGCAGCATTTGGACAATGCTCTCAGGGACAGGGTGGGGTTGTTGGGATGTGCAGGAACAGGAGCTGGACTGGATGATCCTCGTGAGTCCCTTCCAGCTCAGGAAATTCTGTGACCTTTCTTCTGCAAAATTCTCCATTTCTCCACAAGTTTCGCAGTTCTTCAGCTCCAGTGCTGTTCATTCCTGTGCCTGGTGCTCCCATCCCTCCAGGAGGATCGTTCCCGTGGCTTCAGGCAGAAGAAATTGCAAGAATATTTCATCCAGCAAGAATTTGCATCCAGCCAAGGTGGCTTCACGAGCAGGGTGAGGGAATGGTTGTGCCCACCCAGCTGGGCCTGGCACGGGGATTTATCCCAGCAGATGTGAACTGGGAGCTGTGTGCTCATGGCTCTGTGAGACCCTGCTGAGTCACACTCACTGTGCTCAGTCACCCGTGATCTCATCCCCTGGAATCACTGCCCAAACAAAACCAGTTTGTATTTCATTTCACATAACAAAACCCATCAATGTCAGCGGGCTGAGGGACCAGCTCCCTGCAATTTTGGAAGGGAGCCTGGACTGCAGCCCTGGGCCTGTCTCTGTACCTGTTGTCTTTCCAAACAAGCCTGGGATGGGCAACCCAGCCAAGCCATCAAATCTGAGACTGCCTGGAGCCTGACGTGAAATATGTCTGGGAGGAGCCCCAAGCTCCAAGCCAAGGCTGGACAGGGAATTAAAAGCTCCTATTTTGGGTGCTCTTGCTGAACATTCCGCTTGAAGGAATTTCCTCCTGTTTAGAAGGAACGTGAAATGGTCAGACATCATTAAAGTGATAAAGTTATCATTTGTTTTTGTGTGTTTTCTAAATAAAACCAGAAATCTGCAGGGCAAGGCAGGTGGGGAGGAGTGTCCTAAGGATGACTTTCAGCCACATCATCCTTGGGCATTTTTTTGCTTAGGAAAATGGGATCTCACATTCTTTACAGGCTGGGATGGAGTTTTTGTTCTTCTTTTCTGTGACTGTAACTTCCTCAGAGGGTTTCAAATGTAATCTCTAAAGTGGAAAGAGAGGAACGAAGGGAGAAAGGGAGAGAGAGAGAAAGGGAGAAAGAGAAAGAGAGAGAAAGAAAGAAAGAGAGAAAGAAGAAAGAAAGAAAGAGGAAGAGAAAGAAAGAAGAAGATAGAAGAAAGAGAGCAGAAGAGAAGAAAAGGAAGAGAAAGAAAGAAAGAAAGAAAGAAAGAAAGAAAGAAAGAAAGAAAGAAAGAGCAAGAAAGAGAAAGTAAGAGAAAGAGAGAGACTTTTAGTCTTCCATAGATGGAAAGTGTGTGAGAAAACACTAAAAATTAGATTGTTTGGTCAATAATAATCTGTTTCCTGGCTCTGTTTGGTTTATTAGTGGAGATGCAGCACTAGGGTTATGTGTGACTTTCTGAGTTTCTCTATGAAACATAAAAAATCAGTTCTTTTTGTCAATGAACTGACTTGTAAGTTGAAGTTTCAGTCACAAACTCAGCCAGGTGGTTTCCCTGATCCTCTGCTTTCCCAGCCCACACCAGTTCAGGCACTTTTCTTCTTTCCTGTGCCTCTGATGTGTCAGGTTTTTAATGCTGCAGAGCACAGTGATTCAAGCAGCACCACGTGCAGGTGGCGTGTCCTGCCAAACCTCCCTGCACAGCTCAGGTTTGGGTTCTTCTCCATTTTCAGTTCCCTGTGGGGCTCCTTCCACATCTCTGGGATGGATATAATTGACTTTTCTTCCTTGGTGATCAATAAAATCTCTGAAGCTTTGCCTTTATTTGGACTTTCTCATTCCCTTTCATCAGCCTGTGCTTACACTGGCCTTTGCTGAAACTTTCAGCCATTGTCATTCCCCAAGGGTGGGTGACCTTTGTGTAATCATCTTTTTTACCTCTCTTGGCCCCCCAGCTGCTCCATATCCTCACTCCTTCTCTCCTCATCCTCTGCAGGATCTGCTTCCCCTGCTGCTCAGTCTGGGATCCTGTGACAT
This sequence comes from Malurus cyaneus samueli, assembly GCA_009741485.1. Classification (NCBI taxonomy): domain Eukaryota; kingdom Metazoa; phylum Chordata; class Aves; order Passeriformes; family Maluridae; genus Malurus; species Malurus cyaneus. Next base: position 1,309,534 of record CM019217.1, on the reverse strand, counting down.
CTTCTGCAACTCCAAAATCCTATAGAAAACGACCAGAAAACCTCAAAACCTTGCCTTGCAAGCCCATGGTGCAAAAATAAACTAAATTCTAACCTTTTTCTGCTCCAGGAGGCTGTGAAGAGCCAGACCTGCCCACCCAAACAGGCAGGGAGAACTTTTCCATATCTTTTTATAACTCCCTGCTCTGTAATTCAGCGGCGCTGCTTAATGTGCTCCAAATTGCACCTTTTTTCCCCCCCTTTTAGAAGAAAAGGCTAAATGGCCAGATTCCATCCTGCTTCCCACTTTGAATAGGAAATTGCTCCTTAAGCCGCCTCCTCCGTGCAATCAGGGCTGGAAAATCAAAAGCATGCTCCCTCAGGGTCTGTCACACGTGGAGAAATCAAATTTTGTTCAGGAATACCTGTCCTGCCTCCTCAGTGCTCAGGGGAACAGATTGTTCTCTGGCAATCACCAAAAGTTTCCAAAATGCTCTTGTGGCAGCCACATCTGCGTGCCAGAGGCTGAGGAAGCTCCACAAACGTGGGTGTCCCCAGGGCTGGATGGAAGGAAGAGACCATCGCATGCTCAGAGCTGTTCCAGGGATGCTCTGTGGTCCAAAAAGCTCTTTTTGTTGTAGCAGAACTGCTCCTATTACACCAGAAATCGATCCATTGGTGTTAAAATGATGCCTCTCCAACACAGAGCCCAGTCCAGAAGAGAACCAGTAATTAGGGATTATTAAACAAGTTAATTACAGTAATTAGAGAGTCACTAATCCCATGCCCAGGATCTAGGGTGCTTCCTAAACAAGCACACCCCAAACAGCAAAAGGTTTTCAGCCCTGCCTTTCAATGATTTTAATTTTCTTGGGAAGATTGAGCACTCTGAAATTCACTGATGTCATGAAAACAAAAGAAGCAGCAAAACTTCAATAAAATGTGAAAAATGACCAAGAGAAGGTGGCACAGAGCACACAGAGAAGATCCAGGAAAGTCAAAGAGAGGAGCACAAAACCAACACAGACAAGATCCACCCGCTTCCTCAAAAATGAAATGTTTGTACTGATTTGAAAATGAACATAAAATGAAATATTGTGTGATTCAAAGTGATTCCTGAGCATCTCCACATGTATCCAATGTTTTCATTCCCCAGTGGCAACATTTTCACATTGTTATCATTTGTTTAGCTCCACAATGCACCCTCATCTTCTCAACCTGCAGCTCTTGAAAAAATTGAGATTAAAAAAAAACAAAAAAACCAACAGAAAACAAACAAATGGCAGCTCCCTGTGTGGGATGTGGGACTGACAGTGGTGTGAGGCTCTTGGCAGTTTCATTGGCTTGGTTGGTCGTATTTTTTGAATCCCTGGCAATGTTTGCAAACAAAGAGAGTTCAAGAAACATCCATCAAAGAGATGGGGCTTTTGCACAAAGAAATAAGAGGTTTACCTATCAACACATCTCACCATGCAGGAAGCAAATAAAATAATGCAATAAAACTGTGCTAGGGAGAATATATACACCGTGCTGGCATGGGTATAAAATGCTAGTGACAATGAAATTGATACTTAAAATCAGAAAGAAAACTTATTTCTAAGGGTGCTGCAGGTAATTCATAAACTGAGAAAATTCCTGTTTGGGGGTTTTTTTGCAGTCATTTTTGTCAGAAGCAAAGGATGCTGTGGATAATTCATCACAGAATCATAGAATGGTTTGGGTGGAATAATCCCCATTTCTCTCCATGAAACCACAGAAAAACAAAAAACAAACAAAAAAAAACAACTAAGCAAAGCTTTATTGTCTGTTTCTTATTATGTTTGATCATATTAAATACAACTTTTTCTAGACAGGATTTCTGTGTTATTCATGACACTGATGCCTTTTTAAACCTAGAAATTAAACTCAAGATGATTTTAGTATAGGAGGGAATATAAGAATGGGTTTTTATTGGAGCTCCAGGGGTACTCATGGAAGAATTTCCACAAAAGCCCACCCACAGTTTGATAGGTTTTAGGTAATTAGCATAATTGGTAAAAAGCAACAATTAGGACAAGTGGTGATGCAATTCCACCCAGGTCAAGCTCTTTCTCTGGAGTTTCTCACCCTCAGTCCCAGCTGTCCTTGCTTATGAAAATGTGTCTCACAGACCTTGTTCTCAGCCTTGGTTCCCAGGAAGGACCAGGATAGGACAGGGACCTTGTGGTCCCCAGGGCTTGGGGCTCTGGAATGTGTTTTGTCTTCCTGCCTAGGGAAAGGGCATCAGCAAGAGATAAATTACAGAGATAATTAGCAGAGAGAGTCCTCTGTGCAGGATGGTCAGGCTGTACAAACTCTGATACCCAACATGGGAGAGGGAGGGATGAGTCCAAAGCCTCATCGATCATCACAAATTCCTGGAGGGAACACGCAAGGCTGAAGGGATGATGGGAAGTTTTAACCTGTGATGTAAAAGCTGGGTTTTTTTTTTTTTTTTGTTGTTTTTTTTGTTTGTTTTTTTGTTTTTCTGTGGTTTCATGGAGAGAAATGGGGATTATTCCCACCAAACCATTCTATGATTCTGTGATGAATTATCCACAGCATCCTTTGCTTCTGACAAAAATGACTGCAAAAAAACCCCCAAACAGGAATTTTCTCAGTTTATGAATTACCTGCAGCACCCTTAGAAATAAGTTTTCTTTCTGATTTTAAGTATCAATTTCATTGTCACTAGCATTTTATACCCATGCCAGCACGGTGTATATATTCTCCCTAGCACAGTTTTATTGCATTATTTTATTGCTTCCTGCATGGTGAGATGTGTTGATAGGTAAACCTCTTATTCTTCGTGTAAAAGCCCCATTCTTTGATGGATGTTTCTTGAAACTCTCTTTGTTTGCAAACATTGCCGGGATTCAAAAAATACGACCAACCAAGCCAATGAAACTGCCAAGAGCCTCACCACCACTGTCAGTCCCACATCCCACACAGGGAGCTGTCATTTGTTTGTTTTTCTGTTGGTTTTTTTGTTTTTTTTTAATCTCAATTTTTTCAAGACCTGCAGGTTGAGAAGATGAGGGTGCATTGTGGAGCTAAACAAATGATAAAATGTGAAAATGTTGCCACTGGGGAATGAAAACATTGGATACATGTGGAGATGCTCAGGAATCACTTTGAATCACACAATATTTCATTTTATGTTCATTTTCAAATCAGTACAAACATTTCATTTTTGAGGAAGCAGGTGGATCTTGTCTGTGTTGGTTTTGTGCTCCTCTCTTTGACTTTCCTGGATCTTCTCTGTGTGCTCTGTGCCACCTTCTCTTGGTCATTTTTCACATTTTATTGAAGTTTTGCTGCTTCTTTTGTTTTCATGACATCAGTGAATTTCAGAGTGCTCAATCTTCCAAGAAAATTAAAATCATTGAAAGGCAGGGCTGAAAACCTTTTGCTGTTTGGGATGTGCTTGTTTAGGAAGCACCCTAGATCCTGGGCATGGGATTAGGACTCTCTAATTACTGTAAAATTAATCTGTTTAATAATCCCTAATTACTGGTTCTCTTCTGGACTGGGCTCTGTGTTTGGAGAGGCATCATTTTAAACACCAATGGATCGATTTCTGGTGTAAATAGGAGCAGTTCTGCTGCAACAAAAAGAGCTTTTTGGACCACAGAGCATCCCTGGAACAGCTCTGAGCATGCAATGGTCTTTCTCTCCGTCCAGCCCTGGGGACACCCACGTTTGTGGAGCTTCCTCAGCCTCTGGCACGCAGATGTGGCTGCCACACAGAGCATTTTGGAAACTTTTGGTGATTGCCAGAGAACAATCGTTTCCCCTGAGCACTGAGGAGGCAGGACAGGTATTTCCTGAACAAAATTTGATTTCTCCACGTGTGACAAACCCTGAGGGAGCATGCTTTTGATTTTCCAGCCCTGATTGCACGGAGGAGGCGGCTTAAGGAGCAATTTCCTATTCAAAGTGGGAAGCAGGATGGAATCTGGCCATTTAGCCTTTTCTTCTAAAAGGGAAAAAAAAGGTGCAATTTGGAGCACATTAAGCAGCGCCGCTGAATTACAGAGCAGGGAGTTATAAAAAGATATGGAAAAGTTCTCCCTGCCTGTTTGGGTGGGCAGGTCTGGCTCTTCACAGCCTCCTGGAGCAAGAAAAAGGTTAGAATTAGTTTATTTTTGCACCATGGGCTTGCAAGGCAAGGTTTTGAGGTTTTCTGGTCGTTTTCTATAGGATTTTGGAGTTGCAGAAGAATGTCACAGGATACCAGACTGAGCAGCAGGGGAAGCAGATCCTGATGAGGATGAGGAGTGAGGATATGGAGCAGCTGGGGGCCAAGAGAGGTAAAAAAGATGATTACAACAAAGGTCACCCACCTTGGGGAATGACAAGGCTGAAAGTTTCAGCAAAGGCCAGTGTAAGCACAGGCTGATGAAAGGGAATGAGAAAGTCCAAATAAAGGCAAAGCTTCAGAGATTTATTGATCACCAAAGGAAGAAAAGTCAATATATCCATCCCAGAGATGTGGAAGGAGCCCCACAGGGAACTGAAAAATGGAGAAGAACCCAAACCTGAGCTGTGCAGGGAGGTTTGGCAGGACACGCCACCTGCACAGTGGTGCTGCTTGAAACACTGTGCTCTGCAGCATTAAACGCTGAACACACGTCGTAGGAGAACAATGGCGGTCGTAATCAGCAGAGACAATCAGCAGAGATAATTAGCAGAGATAATTAGCAGAGATAATTAGCAGAGAGAGTCCTCTGTGCAGGATGGTCAGGCTGTACAAACTCTGATACCCAACATGGGAGGGGAGGGATGAGTCCAAAGCCTCATCGATCATCACAAATTCCTGGAGGGAACACGCAAGGCTGAAGGATGATGGGAAGTTTTAACCTGTGATGTAAAAGCTGGGTTTTTTTTTTTTTTTTTTTTGTTATTTTTTGTTTTTTGTTTTTTTGTGGTTTCATGGAGAGAAATGGGGATTATTCCCACCAAACCATTCTATGATTCTGTGATGAATTATCCACAGCATCCTTTGCTTCTGACAAAAATGACTGCAAAAAAACCCCCAAACAGGAATTTTCTTCAGTTTATGATACCTGCCAGCCACCTTAGAAATAAGTTTCTTTCTGATTTTAAGTATCAATTTCATTGTCACTAGCATTTTATACCCCATGCCAGCACGGTGTTATATATTCTCCCTAGCACAGTTTTATTGCATTATTTTATTGCTTCTGCATGGTGAGATGTGTTGATAGGTAAACCTCTTATTTCTTCGTGTAAAAGCCCCATCTCTTTGATGGATGTTTCTTGAACTCTCTTTGTTTGCAACATTGCCCGGGATTCAAAAAATACGAGCCAACCAAGCCATGAAACTGCCAAGAGCCTCACACCCACTGTCAGTCCCACATCCCACACAGGAAGCTGCCTATTTGTTTGTTTTTTGTTGGTTTTTTTGTTTTTTTTTTATCTCAATTTTTTCAAGACTGCAGGTTGAGAAGATGAGGTGCATTGTGGAGCTAAACAAATGATACAATGTGAAAATGTTGCCACTGGGGAATGAAAACATTGGATACATGTGGAGATGCTCAGGAATCACTTTGATACACACAATATTTCATTTTATGTTCATTTTCAAATCAGTACAAACATTTCATTTTTGAGGAAGCGAGGTGGATCTTGTTCTGTGTTGGTTTTGTGCTCCTCTCTTTGACTTTCCTGGGATCTTCTCTGTGTGCTCTGTGCCACCTTCTCTTGGTCATTTTCACATTTTATTGAAGTTTTGCTGCTTCTTTTGTTTTCATGACATCAGTGAATTTCAGAGTGCTCAATCTTTCCAAGAAAATTAAAATCATTGAAAGGCAGGGCTGAAAACCTTTTGCTGTTTGGGGTGTATCTTCCT